>JASDQU010201133.1:3951-16807 GCA_032191745.1 Picea mariana | reverse complement strand
ATAAATTTCAACCATCGGATCTAAGGGTGGATAGAAATCCACCATAGATTCGAGAATGGAAAGAGACTTTGGGACTTCAGGTCTCCGGGGAATTTTTGGACCTATACAAGATTTGTCAAAGGGCTAAAGGCCCGATATCCATGAATACTTGGGGAAATATTCCTTGTAACTCGTCCTTCCGCAACCACATCGTTTCCAAAGAATTATGACATGGGTCACGATAGTGCCATCATAGATGACACAAAAGAAGCAATGCCACATGGATGACATGTGACGAAGGGGGTGGCCATTGGCCAATGATGCCCCAAAAACTTCGAAAATCCATACCTTTCAAACTAGAACTTGATTTTGGATGAGGTTATAGTCAGTGGAAAGCTCTCATTGATAAAAAGGTGATGGTGTCCTCATCCAAGGAATTCAAGGAGTTGTAGGAAAGTGGAAAATTTATACCCCATCCCTTAAAAGAAGTACTTAGGGGGTCGGGTGTGTGACAAAGTGGTATCAGAGCAGGCAACAATACTTGGCCTTCTAGGGCTCATGAAAGAGTGGGAATAAATTCTAATAGAAAACCTTTAAGGGGAAAGGTACCCTACCCTACCCACCTTTAAGAGCTTATTTAATATTTACTACTGAAAAGAGTGAGACCTTCTGCTATTTTTACATGTTTTAAATATGAACTGCATGTTGATGTTGTATGTGAAATAATGAAGCTAATTTTATCTTACAAAAATTACTCACGTTGTTCAGAAAATTTGAGGACATCGAACTAAGAGAAAAGGTTGTGATCAACACTCAAATAGTTAGTGGATAGCAAGGAAACTACAACATAAAGAATGGTGAAACATCATGAGTTTGGAGAAATCTCACATAGAAGAGAAGAAGATTCTGATGAGAGGAGGGTTGTGGAAACCCCTCCAGATTTAGTTGAAACTGTAAGAGTCCTTATGGAAGAATTACAAAGTTGTAAGGTAGAAAATGAAAGGTTGATAAAAGAACATGAAAACAAATTGAAATTAATGCACTCTTACTACAAAGCCTATCATATATACAAAGGAATATGCAACATGGGTCAATAGTCAGTAATGTGGATGAACAAAATACTAAGAAAAACCAAAGTCCACATGAGATACAAAAACATGGCCTTGAAAGTAATAACACAAGAAAAAGCACGTCGAAGAAGACCCAACATGGAGCTAAGAGGCATGCTAACGTTAAGGACTCATCTGAAAAATCCCTTAGTAAGGGAACTGACAACTCAAGGGAATTGTCTAGTAGTGAGACCAACTCACCCCTTCAAGGGAGAAGAAAGATTAGAAAAAATGTTAAGGGTCATGACCCTGAAGAGTTTAAGAAAGCTAAGCCACCCACTTTTGATGGAGAGATTAAGAAGGGGGAAGAAGTAGATGTGTGGCTACTTGAACTAAAGAAGTAGTTCAAAGTCCATGACTACTCTGAAAATTTAAAGGTATGAATAACCATTTTCAACTTGAATGGAAAAGATTCCATCTGGAGGGAGGACCTTAGGAATGTGAAAGGAATTCATGAGTTGTCATGGAGACAATTTGAGAAATATTTAAAGAAACAATATCTATCTGAGAGGTACTATGATGAAAATACTAAGGAGTTTTATGAACTCAAGCTAGGGTAACTCACCATATATGAATATGTCAACAAATTGCTTGAGTTGATGAGGTATGTGCCTTATATAAAGGGTGAAAAGACAAACGATTAGTTAGTGGATTGCCTCAATCCTTTTGAGACAGGATTGTGTTTCATGAACCTAAGACCTTAGAAGAAACCATTAGGAAGGCAAGGTACTCATATCAGCAATTCAAGCACAAGGAAAAACCTCATAAGGATTGGAAAAAGGAAAACAATTTTGGATTCAAGAAAAAGGGGTTTAAATCATCAAGATTTAAGAACCATGGAAAAGGCTCTAAGATGAGCCTTCCCACTAAAAGTGTGTATCAACAAAATTTTCCATCTCAACGTGGAAATAAACCCTTGGGATCATCCCCAGGAAAGACTGATGATACAAAGAGATAACCCTTGAAGTGTTGGGGATGTGGAGAATAACATTTGTTGAGGGACTTCCCACATAGGTAGCAAGACAATAGGAGAGTCTACAACATCTAGTAAGCTACCACAGTTAATGATTTGTCTAGCAGCATGGTACAAATATATGCAACCTTGGCTAATAGACAAACTGACCACCAAGATTCAGTGGGGGAGATGGAAGGTATGATTTCCAATCATCCTTCTTCTATTTTGATTGACCCTGGTTCTAATCTAAGTTATGTCACCCCTCAAACTGTTGAAAAATGTAAATTGCATCCAGTAAAACATTCTAAATCATGGATGGTAAAACTAGCCACATGAACGAAAAGAAAGGTAACAAAGGTCCTACCAACATGCCAATTCACTGTGAATGGACTAGCCACCCAAAAAAATCTAAACATACTTCCTTTAGGATCTTATGAAATGCTTCTTGGAATGGATTGGTTGGACACCCATACAACCAAGTTAGACTATTACAATGAAACATTAGAATGTAAATATGAGGAAGATGAGAAGAGAACCCTACAAGGATTTCAAAAACCTATCTCAGTGAGACAAATATCATCCCTTCAAGTGAAGAATTATTGCAAAAAAGGATGTCATCTATATGCATTACAAGTATTGAACTCTGTTTAGGATAGTGAAACAAGTTTAGAGGACCACTCTATATTAAGAGAGTACAAATATGTGTTTCCAGAAGAGGTACCAATTCTACCTCCAAGAAGAGATATTGATTTTTCAATAGAACTTGTACCCGGAGTAGTGATAATGTCTAGAGCACCCTATAGAATGAGTACACCAGAGCTAGTTGAGCTCAAACTATAGCTGAAGGAGATGTTGGAAAAAGGGTACATTCAACTTAGTGTGTCCCTTTGGGGAGCACCATCCTTATTTGTGAAGAAGAAGGATGGCACCCTTAGGTGTGCATAGACTATAAACAACTCAACAAGATGACAATTAAGAATAAGCATCCGTTGCCATGAATTAATGACCTAGTTGAACAACTAAGGGGTGCTACAATATTTTCCAAAATTTACTTAAGGTATGGATACCATCAAGTACTAATTAAGGATGAATACATACATAAAACAACCTTTAGGACAAGGTATGGGCACTATGAATTTGTGGTAGTGCCATTTGGGTTTACCAATGCTCCAGGCACCTTTATGTGTTTCATGAATAATGTACTCAGTAAATTCTTGGAAATATTTGTGTTGGTATTCATAGATGACATTTTTATCTATTCTAAGAGCATGTAAGAGCATGAAGAACACCTCAAGTCAGTGCTTCAAGTTCTAAGAGAACACAAGATCTATGCCAATTTTAGTAAGTGTGATTTCTTTTCAAAAAGGGTTAATTACTTAGGCCATGTCATCACCGAGGAAGGGGTGGGAGGTGACCCTGACAAGATCAAATCCATCATGGATTGGCCTACACCAAGGAATGTCTCTGATATCATATCCTTTATGGGCCTAACAGACTACTATAGGAGGTTCATAAAGGGGTTCTCTAGGATTGGTTGTCCAATCACCTCCCTATAGAAAAAGGGAGTTAATTTCGTTTGGATAACAGAGTATGAGGAGAGTTTTCACCAACTAAAAAACCTTTTAACCAATGCACCAGTGTTGAAAATTGTAGACCCAAACAAGGAATTCCTGGTGTGTACAGATGTCTGCGAGGGACTCGGAGGAGTCCTCATGCAAGAAGGGCATGTAATCTGTTATGAATCCTGAAAATTAAATGAACATGAAATCAATTATGTGACACACGACCTGGAATTGGCTGCCGTAGTACATGCTTTAAAAATGTGGCGGCATTACCTCCTAGGTAGAATATTTTTACTTATGATAGACCATAGTGGGTTGAGATATTTGTTTGACCATCACAAACTCAATTCTAAGTAAGCTAGGTGGATGGCTGTCCTTAGTGAATTTGATTTTGAAATAAAACATATTAAGGGAAAGGAAAACAGAGTGGCAGATGCCCTTAGTAGAAGTATGAAAGTGATTCACTTGGAAGTTGTGAGTACCTATGAATCAAACATCAAGGAGAGAGACAAAAGTGCACAAGAAGTAGATAAATTTTTCAAAACTATGAAAGCATGCCAAGAGAAAGATCCCACACGGATGAAGTATGAGGGATATCAACTGTTGAATGATGGCCTGCTAACTTACAAGATTAGGTTGTATATCCCAAATTGTGATGACTTGAAGAGTTTCATAATAGATGAACTACATAAAATACCATACATTGGTCACCCTGGTTATCAGAAAATGATCATAGCCACCAAGAAACTATTTTATTGGCCGAGAATTAAGAAGGGAATAGCTGACTACTTGGATAAATGCTTAGAATGTCAGCAATTTAAGGTGGAGAAAAAGAATCCAACAGGACTGTTGCAACCATTACCAATTCTAGAGTGTAAACTGGAAACCATCTCCATGGATTTTATCATTGGATTGCCTAAATCAACCAACCAAAATGATGCATTATGGTAGTTGTGAATAAGTTGAGCAAGGCTTCTCACATTATTCATGTGAAGTCAACTTGCAAGGCAATAGATATTGCCAATATCTTCATGAAAGAAATATTTAGACTGCGTGGCATGCCTAAGGAAATCATATCAGACAGAGATGCAAAATTTACTTCAAATTTTTGGAAATCTCTTTTTGTTGTTTTTTAAACTAAATTTCTATTTAGTAAAACCTATCACCCTCAATATGATGGACAGATAGAGAGGGTAAATCAAGTATTAGAGGACATGTTAAGGATGCATGTTATGCATCAGTCGAGGAAGTGGGAGGACTACTTACCACTGGTAGAATTTGCTTATAATAATGGATATCAAGAGTCATTGAAGATGAGCCCTTTTGAGGCTCTTTATGGTAGATAGTGCAACATTCCAATCAGCTGGAATAACCCAATAGACAGAATAACCCTTGGTCCATAACTATTAAAAGAAATTGAACAACAAACAGTTCAAAGAAAACATAATTTGAAGATAGCTCAGGACATGCAAAAGAGCCATGCAGACAAAAATATGACTCTGACGCAGTCCTCCAGCCCTCGATCCAAGATCTGCATAGGATAGTTCTTCTCTGAATCCACAAAACTAAAATAGTTCTTTTGGGCCCTCACTGGAACCCCATGAATTCAATCCATAGGTCATTCCATGAAAACCCCACCTACATAACGTGCATCAGGCGTGAGTCTTCACCTCCTACCGAACCCAAAATAGAGTTCTCCCTTGACCCAAGGGTCCTGGCTATATCAAGATTTCAATTACCCAGATTTTGAAATGCAGTGACCCAATCCACTGCCTCCTCTACTTTTTGAACCCCGAAATACCAAAATGTCGAAAAGGGCTCAACGGTTTTGGCTCGTGATATTCGTCCAAATGCTTTCTGGATTTCACAATATTGTGAGTCAGGACTCCACGTCTCCCGACTCCTGGCCTCTCGAACACCAAGGTCCTGAAATGTCGATATGACGATCCACAACAAAGCGCTACCCAATTTCGCGATTCGGGAAGCCGCGATGCAAGCGTTCTCCCTGTTCTCTGTCTTTCCAATCCCCGGTGTCTGAATTCTCGAATTCCTGAAATGGGAATTCGCACATAAGATCTAATGGCTCTTGATGAGTTGGATCAAATGGTCTAGATCCTTTTGGAGTTTCGTGAACCGAAATTTCACGATGCAGTGACTCCAAAATCACTTGCCTCTCTAAACCCCAAACTCCGAAATGCCGAAATGTTGAATTCCAAGATGTCGAAATGCCGAACCCCACTCCAAAGGGGAATCAACGACGCCTGATATTTTTGGGATTTTGAAAACCGAAAGTTCGCAATGCAGTGACTCCAAAATCTCTTGTCACGCCAATCCTCGAATTCCTGAAATATGAGTTCATTCAGGATCCGAAGGCTATCGGTCCTTTGCGCTAGATCTGATGACCCAGATCTAATATTTTTCACTCTCTCTTGATATTATTTGGATGTGAAACTCAACAATCTAGATCCCGTCTCTTCAGTTGATCTAACGGTAGTTGTTCTCTACCTTGAGCATGGCCTTCTTCCTTTCCCTTGGAAGATTTCTTGCTCCAAAAGGCCTCGGCCTTTGTCTCTGTTGCGAAGCCTGTAACCTTGGCTCCTTCCTGTATTCTAAGAGGCATTCCTCCTGCTGAGATTCTCAAACTCTGAACCCTCCAAAGGGTTTTCTCGACCTCTGCACTCCTTGCGGGGTCCTTACACGTAATTGTGCTATCTCTTCTGAGATTAAGAACTTTGAGACAAGTTCTCACCTTTGCACACTCTTTGTGCCTGACGAGCCTTCCGATGGATGTCTATCACCACTTCACCTGAATATTAGCCTGGTGCACTCCTTGCACAGGTCTTTTTCCTGCTTGGGCTTCAACTGCTCGAACCTCAATGGTCTCTGTCCCTTCCTCTCCTTGAAGGGGTGGAAGTGACCTCTTCTGCAACTTCCTGCTCAAGCACACCTTGTTGAGCCTACAAGATGTTTAGAAATCCTATAAGTGTCTTCCCCATGACACTTCCCTTATCTCAGAACTTGAAAGATATTTCTTCTATGCACTCTATACAATTGCTCAATTCCCTCCTGGCAGAGCTTCCACAGAACTCTCAGTGATTTTGTTATCTCTATGCCTTCCTCTACACAATCTTACCTCCAAGGTGTTCAACAACCTTAAGGCTTCATCCCTGGGTCTAATAATTCCTCTGGTGCGCCCTTCTGGCACAACTCTATCCAAATTCCACAGAATCCAGAAGTGCACTCTATGCACTGCTCAATGCATCTTGTGCATTTGCTCAATGCCTTTCTGGCAGAGCCTTTACAAAATTCTCAATATTTTTTCTTCTCCTCTCTGTGCTCTTCTCTGCACAGTTTCTCCTTCAAGGTGTTCAACAACCTTGAGGCTTCCTCCCTAAGTCAATAATTTCAGCTAGTGCGCCCTCTTGGCACGTCTTTGTCTGAAATTCCGCAAAATTCAGAAGTGCACTCCTTGCACTGGCTTACAGAGACCGCAGTACTCTGTCATGCACTCTTGCATGAAACCACAAAGAATCCAAACCTGAAAATCAAAGAACTTAAGAGACAATGACTTCTGCCTATAACCTATAAATGCATCCAAACATACATCTACAACATATCATCAATGCATAAAGACATTCATTCATGAATTAACAAACACATGAACAACAACATGCAGGAAAACTACTATGATTGTATTAATATGAAATGCCTCTTTACAACGTGAGCTCAGACTGCAACAGAGTCTTGGCTCTCCTCTCTTCTCTCTTCTTTTCTCTATTCTTTTTTGCCTTCTACTCTTCTTCCTACTAAAAAAAACTAGATACAAAGAAGATCTTTTTTTACAAAGAGGGGCTCCTCGAGCTCTTCCCTCCATCCTCACCAACTCTCATTAATTTACATTCAATTTCATTGAATGGTTGTCTAGTCCGAATCATATCTAGATCTCACCCTTACAACTATTTAAGGCAACCTTTATCTAAGCCTACGCACATGCCTAGCTTTTGGCTCTACCAGCCTTATAATCATTTAATACAATAAATTCAAATTTGAAATTTGAAAGTGAGAGGGTTGCACCTCTCCTATCCATTGAACACGCTTGATGTGCTGGCGGGCTGGCGCGTAGCTAGCTTTGAGCGATGCTCCTGCATCATACTCCTCTACTGCAAAAATCACGAGCTCCTACTCATGAGCTTCCTAGCACCGCTGTTGAAATCCACCTGGATCCCAAACAGTTCTTTGGAGTTGTCCATCTGCTCCATTGCTTTGTTGTTGTTGTTGTTGTTGTTGCCCTGCTACTATGGTAGGTTCTCCTCTGCTCAGTTTCCCTTTGCTGACCGCTTCTGCTGATCTGATCATCAGCCTTCTGATCTCCTTAATTATCTCGTCCAGTTGCTCGAGTGGCTGGCTCTCTTTATGTAGTCTTCTCCACTACACTTCTTCATCCTTATCAGTGGGCAGATCAACTAGATCTCCCATGCCATCTTCTTCCTCTGTGGCCTCAGCTTGCCACCCTACTACAAAATTCAGCTCTGTAGTCTTATCTTCTTGAATAACCTATTATTTAGTCACCTCCTCTGACAAACTTGATTCTGCCATTTTTCCTTGTGCTGTTTGAATTCCAGCTTCCTCCAGCTGCTCCTCAGACTAGAATTTTCCTTCATCTGCTGCTGCATGCCTCGACACCGCAATTATCATCTGTTCATCTCCCTGTCTGAAAATTCTGAGAGATTCCCTGGAGTGATCATCTGCTAACATCTGCATGATTATCTCCTCATGGTAGTCATCTATTGGCTCTGTATGGTTCAACCAATCCTCCAGCATTTCTAACTCCTTCTCCCATGGAGTGAGCATCTCAACTGTGTGCTCCTCTTCTTTTCCTTGGGCAGCTTTTGATATCTGCTCCATCTCTTAGACAGACACAATTGGCTATCCTTCCACTGTTGTTGCATTGGCAACACACACGCTGGCCTCAACTAGGCTATATGGTAGGAATACCTTTATCCCTCAAATCATCCTCTTCTGATCTTCCTTATAGATGGTACAAGTTTTTAACTTGTCATCATCTTCATTCACATGGTCTGCAAAACCACATGAGTCTTCACTTCTTAGCACTCCTTGTTGACCTGAAATCACTCCTGAGTCCCTGAGACTTTCAGAGGGTCTCAACTGCTCTCCCTTGCCCACCTGACAATATGGGATTTCCTCTTTGCCTTCCTGGTAGTCCATGAGATCTTCCAACGATCTCATCTCATTGCCCTCCTGGCAGTATACGAGACCTTCGCTTGATCTCTTTCTATTACCCACCTGGCAATTTGAAAGTCCATCTCTGCCCACTTGGTAGTCTATGTGATCTCTTCTCGATCTCTCTTTTTCATCATTGAGATTTATCCCAGCCTCTGGTTCACACACATGAACCATCTCCTCTTCATCTCTGAGGATTTCCACATACCTCGGCCACCTCCTCAACAGTCTTCACTGTCCTTTGGCCAACAATTTCTTGATTGGCCACTTTTCTTTCCTCCTTAGAGGCCATTAATACACCCAATGCGGCTTTGCATCCTATTGCATTCGCAGTGAAAGCTCTTCCACCCTCGCCCTTATCTCAGCGAGTTCCATATCCATCTCTGAGCTTTTCTTTTGCTTGCGGTCTTCCCTGTGACCATGCCCATGGCCTTCAGTAGCCATCTTCCTATTCCTGTCTTCCCTCCTGGAAAATTTGTTTCTTTCATTCTGCAACCATGAGTGCTTCCAGCATCTCCTACAGTCCTCCTGACCGTCTATTGACTGTTGCGCATTTTTGAACAATCACCATAGAGCTTCAACACTCTATCTCCTCCTTCACCTGCTGTCTCCTTCACCTGAAGTCTATAGGAGAAAATATCAACTCTGATGCCACACTGACACAGTCCCATAGCCCTTGGGCCGAGATTCGCATAGGATAGTTCTTCTCCAAATCTGCAGAACTAAAATAGTTCTTTCATGCCCTCACTGGAACCCCACGAATTTGATCCATAGGTCCTTCCACAAAAAACCCACCTGCACAACGTGCATCAAGCGTAACTCTTCACCTCCTTCTACCGAACCCAAAATAGAGTTCTCCCTTAACCCAACGGTCCTAGCTGTATTGGGATTTTGGTGACCAGGAGTTTGAAATGCAGCGACCCAATCCACTGCCTCCTCTACTTTCCGAACCCCAAAATGCCAAAATGGGCTCAACAACTCTGGCTCATTTTATTCCTCTAAATGCTTTCAAGATTTTGCGATATTGTGAGTCAGGACTCCATGTCTCCCAAATCCTGGCCTCTCAAACACCCGGGTCCCAAAATTCTGAAATAATAGTCCACAACAAAGAACTACTGGCTTTCGCGATTCGGGAAGCCGCGATGCAAGCATCCTCCCTGTTCTCTGTCTTTCCAATCCCCGGTGTTCGAATCCCCGAATTCCCGAAAGGGGAATTCATACATGAGATCCAACGACTCTCGATGAGTTAGATCAAACGGTCCAGATCCTTTTGGAGTTCCGTGAACTAGAAGTTCACGATGCAGTGACTCCAAAATCACTTGCCGCTCCAAACCCTGAACTCCGAAATCCTGAAATGTTGAATTCCAATATGTTGAAATGTCGAACCCTGCTCCAAAGACAAATCAATGACTCTTCATATTTTCAGGATTTCGCGAAGCGAAAGTTCACGATGCAGTGACTCCAAAATCTCTTGTCATGCCAATCCTCGAATTCTCGAAATGAGTTTGTTCAGGATTCGACGGCTATCGATCATTTGCGCTAGATCTGATAGCCAAGATCTAATCTTTTGTGCTCTCTCCTGCTATTTTCTGGACATGAAACTCAACGGTCCAGATCTCGTCTCTTCAACTGATCTAATGGTAGTTGTGCTCTAGCTTGAGCATGGCCTTCTTCCTTTCCCTTGGAAGATTTCTTGCTCCAGAAGGCCTCGGCCTTTGTCTTTGCTGTGAAGCCTGTAACCTTGGCTCCCACCTGTATTCTAAGAGGCGTTCCTCCTCCTAAGATTCTCAAACTATGAACCCTCCAAAGGGTTTTCTCAACCTTTGCACTCCTTGCAGGGTCCTTGCACGCAATTGTGATATCTCTTCTGAGCTTAAGAACTTTGAGACAAGTTCTCACCTCTTCACACCCCTTGTGCCTGACAAGCCTTCCGACGACTGTCTATCACCACTTCACCCAAATATTAGCCTGGTGCACTCCTTGCACAGATCTTTTTCCTACTTGGGCTTCAACTGCTCGAACCTCAATGGTCTATGTCCCTTCCTCTCCTTGAAGGGGTGGAAGTGCCCTCTTCTACAACTTCCCACTCAAGCATGCCTTGCTAAGCCTGCAGGATGTTCAGAAATCCTATGAGTGTCTTCCCCATGACACTTCTCTTATCTCAGAACTCAAAAGAGAGTCTCTTGTGCACTCTATGCAACTACTCAATGCCCTCCTGGCAGAGCTTCCACAAAACCCTCAGTGATTTTGTTATCTCTGTTCCTTCCTCTGCACAATCTTACCTCGAAGGTGTTCAGCAACCTTGAGGCTTCATCCCTAGGTCTAATACTTCCTTTGGTGCACCCTCCTGGCACAACTCTATCCAAATTCCGCAGAATCCAGAAGTGCACTCTATGCACTGCTCAATGCATCCTATGCATTTGCTCAATGCCCTCCTGGCAAAGCCTTTACAAAATTCTCAACAATTTTTCTTCTCCTCTCTGTGCTCTTCTCTGCACAATTTCTCCTTCAAGGTGTTCAACAACCTTGAGGCTTCCTCCCTGAGTCAATGATTTCAGCTAGTGCGCCCTCCTGACACGTCTTTGTCTGAAATTCCGTAGAATTCAGAAGTGCACTCCTTGCACTGGCTTACAAAGACCATAGTACTTTGTCATGCACTCTTGCATGAAACCACAAAGAATCCAAACTTGAAAATCAAAGAAATCAATAGAGAATGACTCCTACCTGTAACTTGTAAATGCGTACAAACATACATCTACAACATATCATCAATGCCTAAAGACATTCATTCATGAATTCACAAACACATGAACAAAAACATGCAGGAAAAAATTATATGATTGTATTAATATGAAATTCCTCTTTACAACATGAGCTCGGACTACAATAGAGTCTCGACTCTCCTCTCTTCTCTCTTCTTTTCTCTATTCTTTTCTGCCTTCTACTCTTCTTCCTACTAAAAAAAACTAGATGCAAAGAAGATCTTTTTTTACGAAGAGGGGCTCCTCAAGATCTTCCGTCCATCCTCACCAACTTTCATTAATTTACATTCAATTTCATTGAATGGTTATCTAGTCCAAATCGGTTCTAGATCTCAGCCTTACAACTATTTAAGGCAACCTTTATCTAAGCCTGCACACATGTCTGGCTTTTGTCTCTACCAGCCTTACAATCATTTAATACAATAAATTCAAATTTGAAATTTGAAAGTGAGAGGGTTGCGCCTCTCCTCTTCATTGAACATGCTTGATGTGCTGGTTGGCTGGCGCGTAGCTCGTTTGGAGTGATGCTCCGGAATCAGACTCCTAGGGAGTTCAAAGTAGGGTATCATGTGTATCTTTGAATCAAACCAAGACAAATATCCTTGAGAATGGGAACTTGTACCAAGTTGGTGTAAATGTGTTGAACCTACATAGAAAAGATCTAGCTAAACAATAATACACAGATTTGCAAAGTTATTTGAGAAAGAAGAAGAAGGAGAGAAAATAATGAAAGAATTCTCATTAACCATTTTCCACTCTCAAAGAGTGAATAATTTACAATAGATATATGATATATGAGTAACTAATGCACCATAGTGGTGGTCTATAGTGATATGGACACACACCAACAGTTACGAGAGTAAACTGCCACCTAGTCTAGTCTCTCAGGCAGTTACGGGAGTGAACTGCCACCTAGTTGAGTTAACTAGTCAACTAGTCTTCAGTTAACTAACTGAAATAGAGTGAGGTGAGGAGGATATTAGGGAATCATGAGTAATGCGCTAGTATGGTGATGATCCCAAGGACAATGCACATTAGTTGGTGATGAACCCAATGTTGCATGGTGACAAAACCAATGCAACATCTAGACTCCACTCAACTAGTCAAATTGAAGAGAATATTCTCCCTAGAGGAATATTATTCCTAAAATATAGGAAACTAAATAATCACTAATAAACAAGGAAAAACCTTAGGAAAAATAAATCCTAGGTGTATGTGAAGTAACTCCAACACCCCCCCCCCCCTGAA
>JASDQU010201132.1:14406-27031 GCA_032191745.1 Picea mariana | reverse complement strand
TAGACTCACTCACATATTTTTTCCATCATTCTTTAGAAGAAAAATGATTGATGACTTGGCTTCGAAGAAGCTCAGAACCACCTGGAGAAACAAGCGGGTGGGTGCTGGAAACATTGCAAAAAGACTTGATCGATTCCTTGTATCGAACAAGATCATCGAGTTTCCATTCCAAGTGAGACAATGGGCTGGTAATGGAGGGGAATCAAACCATTCCCCCATTCTACTAGAAGCAATTGGGGAGAAGAAGAAACTAGGAAACCCGTTTAAGTTTAACTCATCCCGGTTAAAGGAAGACAGTTTCATGGATCTAGTAAAATAGAATTGAGAGCCCTATGATCCTGGATTAGGAGAGGCAACAACAATTCAATTTGCAACAAACCTTAAAAAAGTTAAAAGGGCCATAATTACCTAGGCAGTTCATAAGAGGAAACGAGAAGAAGAGGAATTACTTAACATAGAACAAGCCCTAAAAACTATATATGAATCTGAGGAAGGGGGTTATTCGTCATTAGAATCCAAGGAGGCCCTCTTACAACTGGAAAAGAACAAAAGGAAACTATTGGAAACTAGAGAAGTAGAGTGGTGACTCAATAGTCATGCTATCTGGTTGGAAAATGGTGATGAAAACACAAGATGTTTTCAGGCCTATGCCTAAGGAAGGAAGATCCACAATACCATATGGAGCCTTTTTGATAGAGATGGCAATATGGTCACCTCATTTGAATATTTAGCCAAGCTAGGGAAGCGACACTTTCAATCCCTATTCAAGGCAGATAATCAAACCAATATAGCAGATGTAGTCAGAATGACTGGTTTTTTTTCTAGTCTTTGTAAATAAGGAAGACAATCAAGCCCTAATGGAGGAAGTCTCTTCAGAAGAGCTAAAGGAAGTACTATAGAGTTTTCATAAGGACAAAATCCCAGGACCGGATGGATGACCGGTTGAATTCTTCATAGGTTTATAAGATCTGATTGGATTGGACTTACTAAAGGTGGTGGAGGAAGTGAGGACGACTGACCACATGCATGCCCCGCTAAATTCCACATTCATTGCTATGATCTCAAAATCAGACTCCCTTGAATATTTCGAGGACTTCAGACCCATCTCGTTGTGTAATAGTATCTACAAAGTGGTGGAAAAGATAGTTTCTAGAAGACTGAAACCAATTATCTCAGAAGCTATCTCTAAAGAACAATTTGGGTTTATGGAAGGAGGACATATTCACGAAGCTATTTGGGTGGCACAGGAAGGGTTACATAGTCTCAAGACGAAGAAGTTGAAAGGCATCGTAGTGAAGATGGATCTGTCAAAGGATTATGATCGAGTAAGCTGGCTATACTTATGAATTTTGCTTACTCATTTGGGGTTTGAAATTCCTTCCATAAATTCGGTAATGAGCTACATATCCACAACAACATTTGCATTCCTAATCAATGGAGAAGCCTCCCCATTCTTCCATGCGGAAAGAGGATTGCGACAAGGCTGCCCATTTTCACCCCTCCTCTTTCTATTGGTTGCAGAAGGCCTTAGTTGGGCCTTAGTGGATGAAAACGTTCGTGGGCTATTCCATGGTATTGAAATATCCCCTGCCTTATCCTTAACACATCTACTTTTTGTGGATTATGTTCTACTATTCTGTACTAGTCTTCGAGGGGACACAAAAAACTTGTCCATGATATTGGACCCTTTTAGGAGAGCTACATGAATGCAAATAAACTCAAGAAAGTCCACTCTCTCAGTAAATAACGTGGATGAGGTGGAGATGAATTTTTATCGGGATACCTTCCCTTATGAAGTAAAATACCTTAAGTCGGGACTGAAATATTTGGGGTTTCATCTAAAACCGAATAGCTACTTGAAATCATATTGGTTATGGATATTAGAAAAGTTGGAAAAAAGGATCAAAGTTTGGAGTTACAGGTGGTTTTCTAGAGCATGGAGGATGGTTCTTGTCAAATCGGCTCTAGAGGCCATTCCTGTCTACTGGATGTCTCTAGAATGGATTCCTAAAGGGGAGCTAGAAAAAGTTTGAAGAATCTGTTTTAAATTCCTATGGGCAGGCTCTCAGGAAAATTTTGGTTTTCCTTGGGTAAAGTGGGAGCCACTGTCAATCCCAAAAGCGCTTGGAGGATGGGGATTAAAAAATAGTTTCCTCTTTTCAAAAGCGTTGGCAAAAAAATATGTATAGAGACTAATATAAATAAATAGTCTATGGACACAGGTGGTCACTCAAAAGTACGTTCAGCCAGATTATGTTGTAGATTGGATCATAAAGCCCCCAACAAAGATCATTGTGTGCTCAATCATTTGGAAGGATGTAATCAACTCTTTTGCGGTGGTAGGAAACAAACTAGCCTGGCGTATTGGAATTGGGAAACAAATTCATAGTGGTGCAGATCCCTCGCCGGGTAGTGACGATAAATACATCCTTAAGCTAGATTTGATTGAGATTTTGCATGATCAAGGTCTCTTCCATTTAAATCAGATTACATACCCGCCATGCACCACCATCTGAAGCCAAGAGTGGATGAAACCTGGTCAATTGGGTTTGGAGGGTGATATGGCGATCCATTAGAAAAACTACATCTTTGCACTCAAGTTGGCCCATATCTGCATTGTGGACAGGGAAGACGAATTAATCTGACAACATGCTCCATTGGGCATCTAGTCTCCAAAATTGGGCTACATACAACAAAATTTAGCGAGGTAGTTGCGAGAACCTATTTGGTGGTGGAAGCGTCTCTGGAAAGTGTGTTGTCCATTAAAATCTAGGATTTTTATGTGGTGCTTGATAGTTAATAAAATCACAACTTGGGATAAAATGAATAACAAACAAATTGAAGGGTCCGGATGGTGTGCTTTATGCAAATCAAACAATGAAACCACAACACATTTATTTCTACTTTGCCCCTTTGTAAAACAAATATGGTAGGAGAGTTCAACTCAGGTAAATCAGGATTTCCTTTGGAATGGTCCATCAGTGGAAGAAGCTTGGAAGGATTGGGTTTCAAATTCCTCTTTCCATTTCATAAAGGCACTTCCATTAATAATATGTTGGGGTGCTTGGATTGCCAGGAATGCAACCATATTTCAAGAAAAAAACACTACAACAAACATAGTTGCAACCCAAGGTCTTAGTATTCTTTCTCATTTTCCTCAAGAAAAAGAGTCGGGTCAATAAGAGATGTGAAAGACTATTGGGTAGATCATTCTAGGCGATGGGAATTTTTTTACGAAGCCTCGCAAAATTATAATCAATCCTATGGAGGAGGGGAAATCCTCTACCTTTCTGACTGTCATCAGTTCAAGATAAAATTGGGTCTTGTCCAGGGCTCAAATAACTTTGCTAAGCTAATGTCATTAAGACTTCTTCTACTCTTTGCAAATGACAAAGATGTGAAATCGATCCATATTTTTGGGGACTCCATGACAATTATCAATTGGGATATAAAATCTTAGAAATGTCACAACCTATGGCTCCTCCATATATTAGAAGATGTTTACAGGATTTTGGACACTTTTGACACTTTATGTTTGCAACATCTCTACTGGGAGCGAAACGTGGAGGCAGATTCGCTATCTAAAGCGGGCCTTCAGCTAGGTTTTGGGAAATGGATGATCTCTGAATTCAAGGATGGAGCTCATTATGAGTATTATCACGAGCATTTTATTGATGATCCTTCCCATAGGGAAGTCACTCTTTGATACATTTTTGATACTTCTTCTGTTTATAGTTCAACATCGTCCTACTGGCGGTCATTTTCAGACTAGATGTATTTTTTAAACAACTTAATGGTAATTATGTCATGATGATGTTTCTCGGTTTTTTGTAGAGTATTTTCATTGAAAATACACATGATTGTATTTGTGGGGGGACTTTGGTTAGAATTTTGGTCTTCTTGGCATCTAAAGGGTGCCCATTTTGTGAAACCAATATGCACAACAAAATACATGAATGTCTTTTCTCTATGGATGAAATAGAATTTACCTTTTTTTCTAATGAAATTATATATATATATATATATATATATATATATATATATATATATATATATATATTAAATATTTTCATTAAACCTATGAAAAATGCCAATGCATTAATATCACTTCAATAGAATTTTTCTCATTATTAAAACTATTGGAAAATTGTTTAGCATATTAATTCCAGTATCGATATCCAAGACAATTTCGGGAAACAACAATCATGCTTAGTGATCCAGATTGGATCATTATATTGTTTTTCATATATCTCGATCCTTTTAGAGTGGAAAAAATTGGAGGAATCAGTTTGCAGGGCGACCATTTTAGTGGCAGGTCCCAGTTTGGAAAATTGAGGTTCAGAACCTTCTAGAGCCATTTTGAGGCCTCAAACAACATTTTTTGGGGTTAAAACTTTCTCCAAATAGCTATGATCCCATTACGCTATTCTACACATCGATATATTAACCCTGTTACTCACACATATGGGGCTAGCCACATATGTAATTTCAAGAAGGTTCTAGAAGGTCTAAAACCCTACCACAATTAAGGGTTGAGGAAGTCAAAACCTACTCCTAGATGGCTATCAGGCTATGCTAAATACCATGCAACTAGGTGGAGAAGGGGTTCCATTCTTTTGCATTGTATCTTGTTCCAAAGCTGAGCAAAACATCTGAGAGTGGTATTCTATGAGAATAATAAAAATGCGAGATTTTGTAGAAGCCATACTGGCCACAGGTCAAAGGAAACTCCACAGAGAGTGCATCTTTCTCTGTACTTGCATCATTTTCTATACTAGAGAAAAGAAAGAGCAGAGCAACCTCAACTTCTAACTAGGTTTTCTCATGTATTGGGTTTCCTAGGTCATATATTGTGTTTCTTTGTGGATGGTGTGATTGTATCTTAATGTTCTTTATTTTCTTCATTTGATCTATTTCATGCATAAAAAGAAAATTAGTAACTAAATATTATGGAGATAAGAAAAAATAACCTTAATAGTAAATATTTTTAGTATTTTATTAGATATGTTGTGATGAACTATTCATTGGTATTAGAGCATGTTTCTTTTTTGGGTATTTGTGGGAAGTTGTAGGATCTAGGAATCAACTTAAATATACATTCATTCTCTTCTCTGCCTGTTTCTTTTTCTTCCCAGCAATTCATTCTCTTCTCTGCCTGTACAGTGTGCAAATCCGAAGTGCAAAGACGTGCTTCGGAAGCATCGAGAACTGTTCGGGGACCTGTCCAGACTATGCGCTTTCCTATGGCTCGGGAAACACGACCGGGCATCTACTGACTGATACCTTGACTTTCCCATCGGGAGGTGGAGAAATAAAGAACTTCGAATTCGGATGTTCTGGGGTTTCGTTCGGGTTCGCTGCTATGGCAGGATTTGGCAGAGGGAATGCGTCTTTGCCTTCCCAGCTTAGCTTAGTCCCCTTATTGGCGATAAATTTGTGTATTGCTTCAGCGATCAAAACAGACCCGTTCAACCTTCACTTACTGAAATTGAAGACATTTCACCACAAAATCCACACTGTCTCTTTTGATTCCCTTCCATAAAAATAATGGTTTTAAATCTGAGTTCATTTTTTTTTTTTGACTCTCAATGAGCCATATACACTGCTTTATGAGATTCCCTTAAGATTAAATTACACATTTCTTTGTTTGGTTGTACATATATTCCTCTCTAAAATCATAATTCTAACTGTAATTTTAAAATATTTTCTCTCAAGTTTTTCTTTAATGGTATGATTGAGAAAATACATAGTCTATGGCTTAATGCATCCACAACTCTATTTTATTTATTGTTTCCTTGATGTATGTTATTTCAAAATCGTATTCACTTAATAAATCTGGCCATATTTTAAAATATTTTCTCTCAAGTTTTTCTTTTTTGAGAAAATACATAGTCTATGGCTTAATGCATCCACAACTCTATTTTATTTATTGTTTCCTTGATGTATGTTATTTCAAAATCGTATTCACTTAATAAATCTGGCCATATTTTTTTTTTTTGTCTAATGTTCAAGTTACGTTCAAGTTACATTGAGTAAAAATATGTTGTAGTCCATGATCTTTCTTTAATTCAAACATTCTTTCCACAAGATAGTGCCTTTAGATTTTAAATGCATGTACTATCATTGCGAGTTCCAAATTATGTGTCGCGTAGTTTTTTTCATGGAGTTGGAGTTTCCTTGAATCGTAGGCAATCCCCCTACCTTCTTGCATAAGTAAGCCATCTAGTCCTGCACTAAAAAGTCTTGATCCATATCAAGTATTTTCAAAATAAGAATCGTCGTGATCAACTCTTTTATTTTCTAAAATGTTTCTTCACATTTTTTTATCCATATGAATTTCCTATTCTAGTTTTGCAATTTTTTTTATTGGGTTTGCCATCTTTGAAAATCCCTCAACAAATATTTGATAATAACATGCCCTATGAAACCATTAAAAGAAATTTCAACTTCAAAGTGTCCTCCTAAGAAAAAATCAATAAACTGATAAAATAATGCCATGTAGAGATTTTTTTAATATTTCACTTTTATCGTTTCACTTTTATGAAAGCTACTTTAAATATATATTAAAATCACTTTATAAAGACGAAGTTTGATGCAATGTTTTCCCCAAAATAAGGAAAGAAAATTAAATGCACAATACCATCTTAAAAGTTATTGGACCAATTTTTCAAGATGTAAAGTTCTAAAAAACATGTTAAATATTATCAAAAAATAATATATAAAATTACACATACTTAAAATTATATAGAATGTCAGGGATGATATGAATACAAGGTGATGAGACATTGGTCCATGCAGACGAGTAGTTGGACACACCTCTCTCACACTCGTGCATCAATGATATTAACTACACAGACGAACAACTAGACTCTAACCTGCCACGCCCAAGCCTCCAAACCATCGATAACTAATATGCATGCACTATCTCGGGCCTGACCATTGCACCATTCAATGATTATTAATTGCAAACCCCATGCCTCAATAACCAGGTCTACAACACATCACTATCAAGGAAACTGGAGGAGGCGGAGAGCACATGGAAAAATTGCTGCATTGGGTGATCAGTATAATAGGTACCTTGGAAATTCAATGAGGTAGTTAACACAAAAGGTATGGAGTACAATTGTCTCAAGAGAAGGATCCCCCGGACTTCAAGTTAGGGGCTCGTATGAAAACAGAGGGTGGAAAAAACTTAGGCTCATTCGACGATCCCAAAAATCACTGGAACTAGTCAAATGCGCATACGTTTGTAGTATGGAAATCTCTAGAAAAGGAAGGCACCCATGGTTGGCAGTGCTGCAAGATGATCCTTGATCCATTGTGGATTCATATAAACCTTGGGTTTGGAAATCAGACAAAGAGCGTGATGGCTCCCATAAGAGATTGTCGTTGTGGTTATAGATGAGGAGGGAGCTCGTGCTCAGAGCCTTCCTCAAGCCACAGAGAAGAGTAATTTTCCACGACCCGAGTTCAACAAGATGCCCATGCAGGTGTGACAGATTTTCAAGAAGCCATTCCTCCTCACATTCGCAAGCAACGAGGGGAGGTAAAGGCCAGAATCTGAATGGAACGAACTCTAAATCCAACTTAGGAGGTGGATGAAGGCATCATCCCCTGGGTTCCAAACATAGTAAGCTCACTTGGACGGGAATTTAAATATTGGCGAACAATGGATCTCTACTAGCACATAAAATGCTCCTAGGCCAAATGTTGTAGACTCTTGAGGAACCTCAGAATACCATTCAACTCTAGCTGGATGAATTTCATTTTATCCTTCGTGAGATCCTAGCGCACGTGCCTTCCACTAGCTCGACAAAAACAACACAACCTAGCAATCAAGCATCTCCAGCTCCTACCCAGGGGCCTCAGATGCCTCCTTAGTTTGAATAATTAGCATGCTTTACTTTTTTTCATTTTCTATAATGAAGAGAAGGCATCACAAGGCCCTAGACTCTAGCAGTTCTTAGATTTTTAACTATAAAGCTGATCTAGATAGGCATAGAGTAGATTAAAAATTGCTTCAAAGTGTTTGGACATATAAATTCTTTCTTTGTTGTTGGTCTGGTTTACCTAGTGGTACACCATCAAATAAAACTTTTTCATGAATATTTTGTAGTTAGAATAATAATTTCTACTCTATGTATTTAATTTTTTTTTATATAGGATTAAAAGAAATTGTAGAATAAATATTATATATTTAAAAACAGTTTCACCAAACCCACAAAACCCATGATTTAAATATATATATATATATATATATATATATATATATATATATATATTAAATATATTTTTTTATTAAAATATTATATTATTTATTATAATGTAATACAATACTCTTCCGTAGATATATTAGTTATAATATGGATATATTAGTTATAATTTGGTTATAATTAGTTATAAAATAATGCAATACTCTTCCAAGTATATATTAGCCATACACATTGATCTAATAATATATGATATTTATTATGTATTATATTATTTACCATATATATTATATTATTTATCATATATATTATATTATATCATTTGATAATGAAATCTTAAAACCCTCTAAATTACATGGTAATCCTTCCATGTTGGAACCTAACAGAACTAGTAAATGAATGGCATAGATAACCAGAAAGGCACACATAGAAAGGGCTTAACAAAAAGACCAATGTAGTACCTCAAGAATGAATTCCCCGAGTGATTTGAAGTGATTTGAACTGTGGATCAAGAAAACCCAAGTGATATTCCAACGAGAGTGTGTAATCCTCCCACCTTCGAACCTAATGAAACTGGGAAATTAATGGTAGAGATAACCAAAAAATAACACATGAAAGGGATTAACAAAAAAATCAATGTATTACCTGAGAATGAATTCCCCGAGCAAGTTGAATTGCAAATCAAGAAAACCCAAGTGATATGACAGCAAGAGCACGTAATCCTCCCACCTCGAAACCTACGAAACTGGGAAATTAATGGCAGAGATAACCATAAAACAACACACATAAATGGCTTAACAAAAAGACAAATGTGTTATGTGAGAATGAATTATATATTTAGTTATATGTGTGTGTGTGTGTGTGTGTCGCAAACTCGATGGAGAGCCAAATTATTTGGAAATCACCAGTTGGCAGTGCGCCATTTCCCTAGCCATAACATGATGCTCCCTTTCGCGGGAACGACGAACGAGTGGAGGTCAAAGGACCCTTTTCTTTTGGCTACTCTTACATGGAATGTAATTCATTGCCACCACAACATGGCACATTCTTCTTGTTAAATCCATTGGGTTTGGGCCTATGGTTTGATTCAGAAGCTGAAATCACAACCCTAGATGGGTCGAAGGAAGGAAGTTACGATTTTGGGTATCTTGGTCCCCCACAAGAGTTTTTTCCTTTGGCTTTGTAGGGTAGGGAAGAAACCCCACCAAACTATGGCTTAACGTTTCTCGAGGGCTCTGGTGCTCTAGATATGGGGTTCTTAGGGACTTTTCCAGCTGAAGAATTATTTAGAGGTGATTTTTCTGGGGTTTTTTCCTTGCACCAGGAGCATGATTCTCATTAGAAATCTTCAGACACATGGGGCTCATTAGAAGCAATGAGATTCATTTATTTGTTGGTGATTACACCCTCCCCTTGCATGGGGCCTCCTGGAGATATCGATTCAGCGCACATATTTGTAGGACAAGGAATCAAAGGTGTTAGGTTGGAGCTTGAATGGAGATCTCCCTCAGCCTCGTCAAAGAAAACTTCCTCTCGAAGGAGGAAAATAAGTGCATCAAATCCAGGTGGGAGATAAGGCTTGTCTTAGGTATTGATATTTCATAACCCCAAGTTATGGAAATGGTGGATACTATGGTGGTAGAAATGGCGTGGGGCCTCATATTTAGTGTAAATCTTCTGAAGGAATGGGTGGATAAGGCATGGTCTGCCTATATGGGATTGGATCCATCGGTACAAACCCTAGCACGTGGATGGTTCTACTTTAAATTAAGGAATGCAACTGAAGTAGAGTGGGCTCTAACCATGCCTTGGAGTATAAAATCCACACCACTTGTGTTGAAATGATGGTCCCCCCTCTTTGATGCAAGAACGTAGTGTGTTTATGTAGCTGCTATTTGGATTCATCTCCCCAATCTACTAATGGAATTATGGACCAAGAAAATCTTCACGGAATTGGGGAATACTTTGGGTACCTTCATATACGCGGACATGTATTTTTTGGAATCACGCGAGATGGTTGTTTCTCGTATTATTGTTTCATTGGACATTAGAGAAGGGTTGGTGGAATATTTGGAGATAGTTTCTAGTTAAAAGGATCATAAGAAGAAGTTGGACTATGAAGGAGTTCCTTTTCGATGCAGAAGATGCCATCAACATGGTCATATTACAAACCCGTGCAGTTTTCCCTTTGAGGGGTGGATGGAGGATTCTAGGTTTCCAATTGCTCAAAAGAGACCAGTGTCGATTAGAGAAGGGGACTCAGAGCAGTCAGAGGGAGGAAAAAACAAGACTGTCTCCACCAATATGTTAGTATAGGGGAACAATGTAGCTAAGGTCATTATTAATTCTTGAAACATAGAGCACAACCTAGACCAAATTTAGCTCGAGGATTCTCAGAAGCACATAAATTGGGAAAGTTCACAAGCTTTGGAAGCTATTCAGGGATCTCCTTCAATTTTGGGTAAGGTATCTGTTCCATCTCCCACAATTAATTTCTTAATAAATTCTTTATCTCTTCTGGGGAAGAATTAGTTAGGGTCACTCAAAAATATTTCCTTTCCAGCTGGGGGAGAATATACATCCTTTTCACTTGGCCAAGAACCTTCTTCGACACTCTTCTCTTTAGCCTCGCCCCCAACCCCCCCATATACCTCATTGAGAATCGAAGAGTCTAAATCATCGATTGACTCGGAAGAAAAGGCAATATCCTATCAACTGAGGAACTGTACCATACCATCCACCTTACCACTTAACTAGAGGGCAGTGGGAATGGGACTCAACCCGGTAGCAAACTCAGGGGGTGTGGGGAGAGGGAGAAAATCAAACATTTCGAAGGACCAGAAAATGACATTGGTGGATAGGGAAACATGAAAGTAGTTATCTATTCAAGGGGCACTTAGAGCTTTGTCAGCCCCGTGAGGGGTTTTCTCATGAAAATCCTATCCTTCAATTGCAGACGTGTAGTGAGACTGTCTAATTTTTTTCCCCTAAAGTGGTTGATTAAGATCAATCAACCAGACATTATTTTTCTCCAAGAAGCCATGGGGGCGGGTATAGAATTGACCAGCATTTTGGAGAAGCTACTCAAAAATAGGAATTTCTTAATCATGGAAGGTTGCACACACTCTGGAATCCTTTCCATGGGATGGGACCCCAAATTAATCAAAGTGGTAAACATATGGGGTTTCGACTTGGGCACGGGGGCATAGATTATCTTGTTGGACCTAGGCATGACACTAACAATGATGAATATCACTCAAAGCAGTCATTGGTGGTCGACTTGAAAGCCTTGGATTAAGATGTGGGTTCCAACTCTAAATCAGAACCAGACAATGGGAAGTAGATCATTGATGCAGAACCTAATTCCACTATCACTACCACTAAGGTCCATCCAAATGAACTTGAAGAACATGAGGAAGGTGAGTGCCTTTTTCACTTGTAGATGTGGGTAAAGGGTGCTACGCTACACTTCATTGTTGATAAAATAATTCAAAATAAACTCATTGATCCAGGTGGATATCGGTGGCCACCACCTTTTCCAACTCACTCAAAACAATTTTCTGGAAATTTTGGCAATTTACTATTTTTAGCAGTTTTAACTTTCGGGGCCATTTTGAGGGCCTAAATGAAGGTTTTTTTGGGATCGAGCTTCTCAATGATAGCCAAATTCTGTAAGTTTTAAACCTGCGAAGTAAAGAAATGCAGATAGATTCTTAAGCAAAATAGAAATTAATCAATGGCTCATTCACATAGTACACCGAGATTTATACCGGAAACCCTCAACCGGGAAAACCTTTCTAATATTCATTATATCTCGAATTTCACCATTCACCATACAATATATATACAATGTTTTTAGGTATTCCGTAGATACCAAAACCCTAATCCCTTAATCCCATATTAATTTACAAAACCGCTAAAAATAGAAAAAACCACCCAAAAATAATTTTCAGGGCACTGCTCCGAACCCCATCGACCCCGGGCTACCGCCCATTGCCGAGCACTGCGCATAACCAAGGGGGGGCATACCTACCCCCCCCCTGGGACCCCCCTAGGAAAGTGCTCGGTGCACACGACACAAAAAGCATTACTATAGGGATCGTCAAACACAGTTGTCATATCTGACACGCCCACACACACACATGCAAAGAATATAACACACACCCAAAATTATCCCACTTGTTGTTTTCTTTGAATTTAGGGGTCCAGAGGATTATATATTCAACAACCCACGACAACAATGCCCATTGTTACTCTACACCAGGAGAACGTTTCTGTGCTCACAGATTTTGTCAATGAATTTGCAACATTCTTCAAAGTGTCAACCTTTTCCAGCAACACCTTCTTTTCCTCAACCACGTCTCTCACAAAGTGATACTGAACATCAATATGCTTTGTCTTCAAATGATACAATG
>JASDQU010201132.1:0-10850 GCA_032191745.1 Picea mariana | reverse complement strand
TTTAACTTCTGGGGCCATTTTGAGGGCCTACATGAAGGTTTTTCAGGATCTAGCTTCTCAATTATAGATAACGACTCTGATTGAGCCCCCTAAATGAATCTCCTCGATGATACCTTTCCAACGAGCTATCGTGTGCTCCAAACAAAGATCGTATGCCAAAGTTACACCCCCGAGAAGTTGATACACCAAACTACTCAAAACGGGGTCCACAAAACTGTTGGTATTTCATCTTCCGGGGTTAGGGTTTTGGATTTTCTTTATGATAAAACAACCTTTGGAGCCTCATTGTAAAAGGATCTTCTTGCAAATGAGAGTAGTCGTCACATCTCTTCTTAGAGATAAGCTGCCACCATTTTAGCGAGTCTTTCACTCTGTATTTTTACAGTTCTATACATTTCACACATTAATAGAAATTGTGTATTACTGTATCTCTGTGTTTATATCTCTGATATATTTCTGTTATGGCTGTTTATGCCCTTTGGTTTGACGAATTCTCCAACAAATTTCATGAAGTTGATGGACGATATCTTACGACCTTTCACCAATTCTTTTGTGGTAGTATATTTGGATGATATCCTCATCTTAAACAAGACTTGGGAGGGACACTTGCAACATATTCAACACGTCCTTCACACTATGCGACAACACAAACTATATGTTGACTTAGAAAAATGCTCCTTCGGCATGAACATGGTCGAATGCGTAGGCTACATTTTTTATGAGAATGGTGTGCATGTGGATCCAACCAAGATCTAGGTCATTCGTGGCTAACCAGCCCTGACCACACTAATTGAGATTCAAAGTTTCTTAGGACTTGCCAAATTCTATCACGGGTTCATGTTGGATTCTCCCATATTGCATGGGCCCTTAGCCAAGTGACCAAGGGTGGTGGAAAACAAAGTTTGTGTGGGGAAATTCGCAAAAACAAGTGTTCAATGATTTGAAATATCACTTGTGCTCAGCTCTGATGCTTCAGACTATGTTGTGGGTGCACTTGTCACTCATCACAATCATCTAATGGCCTATCATAGTGAGACACTATCGGATGTCATCCGTAAGTACCCCACCTACAACAAATACATGTTTTCCATTGTTCAAGCCTGCCACCAATGGAAGAATTACATTCTTGGGAAGGAGTCAATCATCCACATTAATCACAAGCCTTTGCAATTCATCTAGACACAAGGAAAATTGCATAAAAAATTCCATCAAAAGTGGCCCACATACTTGCAACAGTTCCATATCAACATCAAATATAAGACACGAACCACCAATCTCATTGTTGACTGCCTTAGTTGGCCTCTAGTTGCAACACTAACCATGATACTCCACTCCTATGGACACGAGGCCTCTAGGTGGCCCCAAATCTACAAGAGCGATCTTGACTTTGATCCCACTTACTAGATGATGGGCACAAGTGTGAATGTCACTAAGCGAACTTGCAAAGATGATTTGGGAATCTCATTACAATTGGATGGTGGCATGGAAAAGACAGTGGCAGTGCTATAGAAGTATTTATATTGGTCGAAACTTTGACAGGATGTCATCAAGTACATGAGGTCCTGCACTACCTATGCCATTTCCAAACCAACCATTAAGAAGCAAGGCATGAACACCCCTATGCCTACCCCTGAAAGGCCCTGGGAATCCATCTTGATGGACTACATATATGGAATTCCTTCAACCAAGCAAAGCAATGACTTTTTTTTGTGGTTGTTGATTGATTTTTAAGATGGAAATTCTGACAACCTACATGAAGTGTATCACAAAAGAGGCCACTGCCAAGATCTTCTTCGAACGGGTGTGGGTACATTTTTGGATACCACATACCATCATATCATATTGGGAAAAATTATTCCTAAGAACATTCTGGTCGAACCTCTAGTCATAGTTGAACACCAAGCTCACCAAATCCACTGCCTTCCACCCCCAAACTGATGGCCAGATAAAGGTTTTCGACAAGATGATCATGTATATCTTACGTATGTACAACTCCAAACATACACACAGATAGGATGCTAGTCTCCCCTATGTTCAACATAGCTACAACATATCCCTCCATAGATCAACCGACCACAACCCCTTTAAGGTGGGGTTGGGATTTCAATCATTGGGTCACATTGATGTCGCATTACCTCTTGCATCCACACAGGTGAAATCCTCCCATGCTCAATCTGAGGCTAACAAAGCCACCAATTTTATTGAACAGATTCAACACATCCACCAACAAGTCCATGATATTTTATAGAAATCCAATGCTAAGTACAAGCAACAACATGATCAACATCGAGTGTTACAGAAGTTTCAGGTGGGAGACAAGGTCTGGTTGCATTTGCAGAAAGAGTGTGTTACAGAACCCCATCGGAAGCTTCATACACTTTGATTTGGACCTTACACCATCACTAAGGCTGTGGGTGACCATGCTTTTGAGCTAAGTATTCCACCTTCCTTGGCTTGCACCTAGTGTTCAATGTGGACCTCCTTCGACCATACCTTCCACATTTATTGGACACATCCAAGATAGTAGAGCAACTAACANTGAGATGAACCTTGAATACATGGAACAAGCCACCATTGATCAGATCAAGAACACTCAGGTTAAGAGCACTCACCAACAAAGGATCCAACTTTATCAGGTTGTTAAAGTATGGAAACTCCTACACCAAGGAAAGCGGCTCACCCAAGGCCAAGTTCAACATAAGTTTCCCCATTTGATGGGGGTACTCAACGTAATGGAGACCATTTATTTATAAGGGGGGAGTAATGATATAGATGGATATCGGTGGCCACCTACCTATTGCACTGACTCAAAGAATAATTTTCCATTTTGGCAGTTTTTTTTCTATTGTTTTTCGAGTCCCAAATTTCTGGAGCTATTTTGAGGCCATAAATAGTGTTTTTTTGGTGTTGCGAGACCTAAGTGATAACGTTAGGATTTGTACTGAGCCCAGTCGAAATGTGTACTTCTCAACTAGAAATTTCCAACGGGCTATTGAGCGTGCCAAACAAAGATCGTATGAAAAATTTGCGACCCTCAAAAGTTGACATATCAACTAACCCCATCGGGGCCCACAAACCTTTTGGAATTTCATCTCCTAGGGTTAGGTTTTTGGATGTTTAGGGTTTATTCATTTCCTATTTATGATAAAAAAGGCCTTTCAGCCTCATTGTAACTGCTCTGGCGAATACGCGTAGCTGTTACATATCTTCTCATAGTTAAGTTACCACCATTCGAGGGAGTTTTGTTTCATTATTCGTTTTTATAGTTTTAGTGTATTCCATTTATAAATATAAATCAAGTTTCACTGTATCTCTCTAATTTTGTTATAAATATGTATTTCATTTTGTTCCATTCATAAATATGGATCAGGTGTACAATATTAAGCACGAGGGAGAAGACAAAAAGGAAAGATACAAGGCAAGGTTAGTGGTGAAAGGATTTTCTCAAAAGGAAGGTATTGATTTTATTGAAATATTTTCCCTTGTTGTTAAGATGTCATCCATTAGAATTATTCTTGATCTTGTTGCTGCTTTAGATTTAGAATGTAAACAATTAGATGTAAATAAAATCTTCCTTCATGGTGAATTACAAGGAGATATTTATATGGCGCAATTGGAAGGTTTCAAAATAAAAGGTAAATAAAACTTGGTTTCCAATTTGAAGAAGGCCTCTATGGATTGAAGCAAACACCTCGCTAGTGGTATAAGAAATTTAATTAATTTATGTTGGAACATGGTTTAAGAGACTAGAGGCTAATCATTGTGTCTACATTAAGAGGTATGGCTAGGAAGAGTACATTATATTATTTCTATATTTGGATGACATGCTAGTTATTGGAAATGATAAGAATATGATTAACAAGTTAAAGAAGGATTTGAACAACTAGTTTGCAATGAAAGATTTGGGTCCAACACAAGAAATAATAGGTGTGAAGATCATACATGACATAAAGGAAAATTGTGGTTGTTACAAGAAAAATATATTGAGAAGGTGCTTGATAGGTTCAATATGAATGACACAAAGCTAGTTCATACACCTCTTGCATCCCACTTCAAACTAAGTGTTGATTTGTCCCCTTGTGATGACAAGGAGAAGGAGGAAATGAGTAAAATTACTTAGGATTCAATAGTTGGAAACTTAATGTATGCCAGGGTATGTACTCGACCAGATATTGCACATTTAGTGGGAGTAGTGAAAAGGTTTTTTGCAAATCCGAGAAAACAACATTGGCAAGCGGTAAAGTGGATTTTGAGGTATCTTAAGGGTACTAGTCATTATTTTTTATGTTTTGATCATAATGATGTTGTGCTTGAATGTTATATAGATGCATATATGGTTGGATATGTGGACACAAGAAATTCCACCACTGATTATTTATATACTTTTGCAGCTGCAACAATATCTTGGGTGTCTAGACTGTAGAAAGTAGTAGCCCTCTCCACAATAGAGGAATAATACATAGCTGCAATAGAAGCCTACAAAGAGATGTTGTGGATCAAGTGAGTCCTAGGAGAGCTACAAATATAATAATACAAATATGTATTGTATTGTGAAATTCAGAGTGCCATTCATTTAGCAAAAAACCCAACATATCATTTAAAGACCAAGCACATTGACCTTAGGTACCATTGGATTTTGCAGGTATTGGAGGAAGGGCATTTTAACTTGGAAAAGATCTATACATATGAGAAACCTGCTAATATGCTTACTAAAATTCTGCCAAGAGACAAGCATGCACTGCATTGAATCTTGGTAGGCCCGGGGGTGACTTTATGAGTAGGCTTGGGAAAGGATAAACAAAAAAGAGTTCATTTACAACTACAGTTTATTATACAGGAGCCTTCATTTAATTTCAAGTGAGAGAACGTTAATTGTGAAACCAATTCGCTCCTGTCTCTAGAAACTGTTGGAATTGTCACCGCCAACAAAGTAAAAAAGAATAGTTAGGAAATTAAATGTCAAAACTTTACCACTTGATCTGGAATGTATAGATACGCCCATAAATTTCTCTTGATGCTCGTAAATTTCTGGATTTTTCAGTCTTCGAAGAAACTACAAATAAAATCTATAAATATGTAATTCCTTTTTCCATCGGTGTGCTGTAAATTTAGCAAGATGAATTGAATACAAATAGTTTTGTTTTTCTATTTCCCATGTGTTTTGCTACTTTACTTGTTTCCTTTGTTTTCTTTTCATCCATTCTTCTGTGCATGTAATGTTATTGTTTGTAGGATTAGTATTTTCTAGGAGATCTCGGGTCAAGTGAGCTTTGGATGAGTTCATAAGCTAATTTTTAGATTGTTGTCTGTGTTCGAGGTTTTGAGCCATGTAGTATCAATTGTGAGTAAGATTATGGGTGAACTTAACACAACAAAATCCCTAACATACTTACCACTAATATATGAAATGTTAATTTTTAATTTGCATTTTGTTGAAGATATAAATGAATTATTTTACATTTTATGTACACAAAACACAAGTGAGTCTAACTGGTTGAAGGTGATTGCATTGACAAATTTGTTGTGGACACATTTATGGAGGATTATACACATTATGTCACAATTTTCAAAAATCACACACTAAAAAAAAATCCTAATGAATTAATGCAACAATTTATATGTATTCATGTAACACGGCTAATGAATTGATAGTGATACATACTAGCACAAACACATTATAAAAGTGGTTGATATACACCGATAGGCATCATTAGTGGTTAATAAACCATTTTAAAATTAATAAAAAAAAAGTGGTACATTAAAATGTACAAAAGTGCTGGTAGATTTACTACCATAATGCATGGTGTTGCTCTACCTTTTTTTTTTAATGTGCATGGGAAACAATGCTCGATTTAGACATGTTTTTTTAAATCTCAATCAGGTTTATTGCAGTTGTGTTGTATGCTTTTTTAAATCTCAATTAGGTTCATTGCAGTTATGTTGTTGATACAATGCTGGCAGGAAATGGCATTGCAACCACACATGAAGGGATGGATCGACTTCATTGTCATGTCTCGATTTTTGGGTTCCCATATTTTTTAGTGGAAATGACTTCCGTGGCTTGTTAGTGAAGAACAAGGAAGTCAAAAGGGTCAATTTAATGTCACTTAATTAGGAGATGTTATGTTTTTAAAGTGAAATTAAGGAAATAAAATAACTTTAGATTAATAAGTTACTTATACATTATTAAAGTGACTTTTAATCTTAAAGTGAAAGTAAAAGGGGAATAAGGGTCATATTTGATTTAGTGAAAAAGGGGAAAGTTCTAGAAGGCATGGAAGAAGGATAAAATAAGGGGTAGAGCTTCACTTTGCATTATGATTTGATTTCTCATTTTGGAGTGCTCTTGGAGCCATTGTTTCGTTAGGGTTTAACAAAACCCTTCCACAATTATAGTTTAGTTTCGGTGGTGCAATATCCACCCTAGATAGACAAGAAGGATGATCCATCTAGGATGTTCATTGGAGATTCAATTTGGGTTTGTTTTCAGTTGGAGGCATATCGACTTCTGCAGAAGATTGCAAAACTTTCCGAAGGAAGTCGATTTTATATTTTGCAGGTACCAGGAGGGTTTTGGGAATGCATATCTGGAGACATCCTCGCTAGTTGAACAAGAGGGTCCCGTGAGGTCCTTCTTGTCGCTCAACCTTGTCTCGTAAGGACCTCTACAGACTGAAGATTATTACAGGAGGGTTTCGAGAGGCATCCCTACTAGTTGAATGCGAGGGTCTTGTGAGACCCCGCTCGTCGCCTAGTCCCGTCCGAAAAAGGTCTCTTTAAGGGTTTAGTGGTCACAATAGATTATTTTGGATAAGATTAGTGAGGGTTATAGAAGGACTGGAAGGCTATTTGCAGAGCATACAATGTTAGGAGAGCCTTGGAGTAGTTGACATCATCTATTGGCATCATTCTAGGTTTTTGTTTGAGTTTGTAGTGTTTGCTGAAGCTACTATAACAACCATTAGAGTTCTTCTGTTGTTGTATTTCCAGTCTCCATTCAGAATAAAGGATGCCAATGTTGTCACTTTCATTATTTGTGTACTTGGATTAGTAATGTGCTTGACTGAAGTTCACTTAATGTAATGCATGCAAACTGTTTGTGAAAAGTTATATATTAGATTTTGCATAAAGTATATATGAGTGCAAACTGTTTAACCAAAGTACAATACCCACGACAACATAATTTTCACAGTAAAACCGTTATATCCTTGCCCAACATATTTGGGGATATTACATTCATTCTCATTTTCTTTCTTCGTGCAAGAGGATAAAAGTAACGACTAGATAACCACATTTGAATATCTAATTTTGGAGTGCTCTGCCCTACTTTTTTACCAGAGGTTGACAAGAATACTCGAGTCCATTTTTAAACTTGATTGGGTTTTATGTTTAATGCGTTTGTGTCATCAATATGATGCACGAGGGAAAGTGAAATTTGATTTAGTTTAGTGCGATGCTTTCTAATGAAAGAATGTGCTGATTTCATTAAGTGTGATGATTTCTTGTGAATCACTGCATGGGTTTACCAAATAAATTGAGTTGGATAATCTAATATTGAAGCATTGGCACATGCTTTCTATCAACAGTAGTAAAGAATGCAAGTCTGTAACCATGTTTAAAAATCTTTAGTAGTTTTTTTTGTTGGTATGGTGCCTTTATGCGTTGGGAGAAAAACAAAGGTGTTCTTTACTGTGTATATATAAAAAATCAAAAATTCTTTTCCGAGTATATATAAAAAAAACAAAGGTAAAATTAAAAAAAAAAAAGAAATGAAATATATATATTAAACATAATTTCTTTTATTTTTTTTTAAATATTTTAAATATACAATATTAGGGTTAAGAATTCAAAATTATAAACAAATTGATAAGCAAGGTTCAAAGAAGATTCAAAAAAGAGAATTCATGTTCCTCACATAAATATCACTACCAACATCAAGCTATCCCAAGTCGTGGCCCTTTACATTTCTAAAGACATTAAAAAAATGCAAATATCACCAACATCAAGTTAGCCGACCTAGTGACCCTTTACATCTCTAAAGACATTAAAATTAAAAAGGCATGAGAGTGATGAATGTACATTGAGTTAAGTAAATTTATGTACGACAAATACAATGATTAAGAGCCTTGAAATTGCAACAAAAATTTCAATTTAAAAAACTTGCAAAAATTTAAAACAAGTATAACAATAATCATGATCACATCGTTAGGAATTAAATTTATATTAAAACTACCAATAAAGACAACAAAAACAAGAGAAGGAGAAGGAGAACTCATAAAGAAATTGAGCCTGCAAATCACCAAAACCTGAAAAATTGTCCATTTCTTTTGGCGGTTCTTCTTAAAAAAAAAAATATATCTGGATACTCGATTAGTTCCAAATCCACATACATAAATATGTGGATACTCGATTAGTTCCAAATTCATATACATATAAAGTGTTGGATATTTAGTTCCAAATACATATACATATAAAGTGTTGGATATTTAGTTCCAAATACATATACATATAAAGTGTTGGATATTTAGTTGATATAGTGGATCGTACGGTTACCCAACACTCCCAGAAGAGGCATCCATTAAGGCTAGCATTACCACTGCAGGCTAACATTTCGTTGATTGAAAGGCCAATATTACCGCCACAACTTTACTCAACATTACCACTAGAGGCATCTATTAACTCTAGCATTACCACTACATTAGCGTTTTGTTGATTGAAAGACTTGGTAAAGAAGCTGAAGGAAACAACGCTCCACCCACCGGAATAATAAGTGGTCTAAAAAACTTGAACTCAATAAAAATACTTAAACTCCATATTAGGAGCATATGAAATAGTGTTCATTAAAATTCCATTTTTCTTTAAAAGCCCATTAAATATGAACATTATGAACATTGAAACAATGTAGTAGTCTAAATATTTTATGTTTTTTTCTTTTTTTTGGGGTATTTGTAGAAATTCTGTTAGAAATTGTTGAATTTGCAGATTTGAGTGGTTAATTTTGTATAATACAAGTGTTCCTGAGTTTTTCAACAAGTTGAATCCATTTCTACATTCAAAAATACAATTTAAACAACATAAAATTGTGATTTCTTACAGATTTATGTAACTAGATTTAAAAGAACAAAAACGTAGATCAATTAGACAACATCTTTTCAACAATAAATATATGCCTTTCTGCTTTAAAAAATGATATTGAAACGACTTGTTCGCTTTAAGATGAATATATATTTGATCTTGAACTTTTCAAATTGTTGGACAATTCGCTTGGACGAACAATGGACAAAATAATCGCTTCCAAATTTCAATTGTTGCAGGTTTTGCCGCTCTGTGGACTTGTTCAATCGTATTAAAAAGACGGGCCAAATCGCGTGGAACTTTCATTTATATATTCAAAATGGAGTTAGCAAGACTAGGATGGCAGCGTCTTGGATGCCACTAGGATGGCAGAACTTTCATACGAAGAAATTGTGGCAGCGTCTTGGATGCCACAGGCCCGGAATGACAACAGCAGCAACCAACAAATAGAACACGTCTCGTAGACTTTCATCGATTTATTGAAAAGGTCGTAGCAAGATTGCCAACGCCATCCTCATACTAAAACATTATGGCAGCGTCTCGGAAGCTACAGGCCAGGAAAAACAGCAGCATTCCACCAACGGGGCAAGTGGCGTAGACTTTCATTTATTTATTTGACAGAGTCTATGGACTCGACTAGACGGAACTCGCGAGGGAACTCACGCTGCTTCCGTCGTCATTCGGGACTCTGAAACACCAACTTAATTTAGGTTTGGGGCATCCAACGGTCATCGAGCAAAGTTAATACTCGACTTTGCTCTATGTTCATTGGATGTTTCAAACCTGGATAAGGATACCTCTGAGGACTGTTTCTTCTTTCGTTTTTGCTTTCATACAGGTTTTGCATCATAAACATAAAACATCATAACGATACTAATTCAGTGTTTGTTATTAATATTCAATATCACCAATGCTCATTCCATTCACAATATTCATTATTAGCTTTTCGGAAGAATTGTTTTTTTCCAGACAACGTGGATGGTAAATTTGGAAAACCATCTCCACTTCATGATAAACTGAGAAAACCATATGCCCTGATGTCCATGTGAGGTCTAATTCTAAGGGGAAAAAGAGATTCAAACCTGTGACTTCCTTCGCAAAACCATTTTCATTTTATGGTAAACTGACAATCAAAACCATCTCCACTTCATGGTAAACTGAGAAAACCATAAGCCCTAATGTCCATATAAAGCCTAACCCTAAGAGGAACAAAAGATTCAAACTGGTGACCTCCTTCACTCACTGAGATAGCTTCACGTCTGCCTCAAAACCACTTGAAGCTTTCTTGACAAAATTGTTATCATGGTGGCCTGCGAGTTCAAACTGATCTTCTTGATCATCCTCTCATTGCAACTCTCTGTAATATTGTCTAAACAGATTGATGCCAACAATGGCATGTCTATGACTCTTCACACAAGAAGGTCCTTACAAGGGATCAGCGTGGAGGAGCCTCTGTACCATCCCGGCGACTTCATCGAGTATTACATCAAATTATCGATAGGCACTCCTGCACAGGATGTATTGCTCGTCATGGACACGGGCAGTGAGGTGGTGTGGGCACCCTGCACCTCAAATTATACATGTACCAACTGCCTTGGATACAGCACTGTTTTTCTTCCCAGCAATTCATCCTCTGCTCTGCCTGTACAGTGTGCAGATCCAAAGTGCACAGACGTGTGTGGAGAAGGGACGTGCTTCGGAAGCATCGAGAACTGTTCGGGGACCTGTCCAGACTATGCGCTTTTCTATGGCTCGGGAAACACGACCGGACATCT
>JASDQU010201131.1:4208-19146 GCA_032191745.1 Picea mariana | reverse complement strand
AGCATTTCAGTTATCAGTTCCTATCTTCTAACTTCATACTTTGGGGGGAAATCTGTTACACATCAAAATTACTCACTTTGATAGTGTCGCAAGTGTTGTCATTACAAAGGTTGCAAGTGTCGCATTTTGCTCACAAGGTCGCAAGTGTTGTATGTTTCTCACAAGTGTTGTAAAAACATCAAGCAAAGCATTCTGCCATGATGCCTATGTCGTGCCTATAACAACATGAGAAAGACACTTGAAACACCTCAAACATCTGATTTGGAAGAGGAGAAATGAGTCAACAAGATTGCAAACCTTTTGCCATCTGAAAGCACCTCAAAAACTGAGTTTTGGAGAGGAGTGCTCCCCCTTACACTATCTCAGAGCGCCGACGCTCCCCATACACTGTCAGGGAGCGTTATAACGCTCCCAGGCCCTTTTGAGGGAGCGTTATAGATTTTGAGAGCGCTGGTACCCCCTAAAGCCTACTAGGGAGCGCTACAACGCTCTGATGGCCCTTTTGAGGGAGCGCTACCTATTCTGGGCAGTTGTTAAGTTGTTGAGACGGATGGGGGAAGCTTCTTTTCATTCTTGGAAGGCAGTTGAGCTCGAATCCCTGATCAAGCCATGATCTTAGGGTAGGTCCTCAACTGAAGGAGGCAAATCCTCAACCTCCCCAAGGATATCTCAAGATTGTTTAGCCTCTCCAAGGCTATATAAGCAGGGTTCTAATGATGAAGAAGGAGCTGCAAATTCGAGAATGATGTCAAACTTATGATCTCATAAGTGGTGTTGGAACATAGTTGATTAAGGAAGAACTGAATATGTGAAACTTATGATCTTGGAGGAAACTTGCAGTCAGCCAAAGAAGAGCAATCATCGAAGCTGCTGTCATCCAGGTTGTGGATCGTTTAGGCAAGGGTTAGACGAAGAGGACTTGACGAAGCTGTCGCATTCGCATCTACGATTGTAAGCAATGCTGTCGTTATTCTCATTAATATGACACGCTTGGCCTGTTTCTTTCTAGTTTGTGTATGATGTTACATGAACTTATCACTCAGTGATAGATCTGTTTTCAAGCTAATGTCAATAGAGTAGGAAGTGGTCGTATCTTGTTTTGTCCACAGATCTCAGCGAGGAGCAAAGGATTGGAGCGCAACTCGGAGCGTGCAGGGACAAACGTCGGTTAAAAGGTACTTCTGCTACTCTCCCTTCTCATGCATTAGGCTTAGATAGATTCAAAAGGAATTCAGTGTCCATGATAAGCACTTTTCTGTCTAGGGTTAAGGTCAAGCCTTAGAGTTCGATCTACTTGTCCGCAGGCAGATTTTCCTACAACACATAGAACCAAGGAAAATGAATGATAAATATGGAGAATAGAGAAGTGAGTATTCAATTATGTTGAAAATTGGATGAACATAATCATGATTCTCATTCTTGTAATCAAAATTTTAGGTTTTCTCATGATGACAAGCTATGCATTGTGTAGGTTCATATAGAAAATTAACCAAGAACATACATATTATAAATTTTTATTGAGACTAATATATTTTTTATCCCAAACAAAATCATTAACAAACTTCAATGTGAAACAAAGCAAAATGCATCATATTTACCATGAGATTGACCACACCTATTCAAGATCTTGGTGGATTGTTGAGTGCTTTACATTCAAGTATTATTTTTTTGTTTTGTTTCCATTAAGTATTTTTTAAATGAAGGGGATGCCATGAACTACATAATAAAACAAGAATAGGCTAGGTAACATGCTAACAAATTTTGTGTTTTATTGAAATAATGAGGATAACTATGAATTACATCCAAAATGGTCGAGAGGTTAGCTTATGTTCTCAACTAAAATTCAAATATTAATACCAGTTCCATAACCATATCATGATTGATAAAAAAATAGACACACAACATTATCAATACAACAAAACAACTATTAATCAACATGTTAGACACCTTTAGGAAGATGGAATATGTGGATGTGAAGAAATAGAGATGACTTTACTACTTTAGGTTCTCTCAATGTGTGTTGTTTTCTCTTCATACTTGTTATTGAACCACACTTTTTCAATTAATCTTGCTATGAAGTTGTCAATTCTGTTACAATTTACACAAGGCATAGAGAATCACTAGTACATTTGGCACATTTTCCGACAATGTTCTGACGAACACACATCTGTCTTCCGATGAACCCAAATTCATCGGTTCGTCGAAACACTTTCACCACCCTATCGACAACACTATTTATTTGTCGAATGTCTGACATAGAAAACTACCACATGGCGGATGTGGAGAGATTTAATCAAGAATAATTTCATTGCAAAAGAGTGTCGCAAAGGCGATGAGCATATACAGTTGTAGTCCATTCGATGCAAGGGGTTTCCATGTGGCAATATCAAGGATATTTCAAAAATCGAGCAGTCTTCGTAATGCTAACGACATCAGAAATTACTACAAGGATAACATGCATAAAGGATATCAAAAAGATGATGTTCACGCCATCAAAATTGTGACCTTATGGTGGGCCGCCTCCGTCAAAGTTGGGATTCTCTAGAGAGAATAGTTTGTTGGTGGTCCAAAGATATGGCATAGCAAATGTATCTGAGTGTCGATGATAGGGAAATAAAAGTACATCGGAGTGGCAACGCAAGCGTGGGAATTTTGTTTTCGGAGCCGCACTACTAGGGTGGTCAAAGTCGTTTGGAGTGGCAACACTACATTGTTCAACGTTCGTTGGGTGTATGAAAAATGAGCGAGAGCATGCCATCAAAAGAATGACATATATTATATGGTGTGCATGGGTATCAAAGTTCCAACGATAGGATAATAAAGTTAAAAAAAAAATCAAAATGATGTTGTACACTGAAATCCATGCTTATGATGCAATTTAACACAGGGATAAGTTATATATGTTAGATAAAGAAGTCAAAGAGGTTGAGCCAGATGTAGATGAAAATGTTCTCAATATATAATGATATAAATGATTAGGTTTAAGGTTTATATTGTTTCATAAAACCCTAATTCAATTTTTTTAGAGCTTCCACATCTAAAAATACACACTCACACTTAAGAAAAACATGTTTTGCTTTTAAACTATAATTTCTTCCCTTGTGCAGAAATGCATGCTAGGCTTCACAAAAATGAACTCTCGGGTCTCAAGACAACTACAATTTGAGTGATTCAAGTTTATGAGTGTGTCTTGGATAATTTTAAAATTGTGTACATATTTAGATTTTCATTTGCAAACATAAAAGAGGAAAAGTCTACCTTGTAAATTGAGAGACCAAAACAATAAGGAGTGACCTAATGGAAATGCATGCCCATACTTATATATAGCTCCAAATTTAGTGATCTAAGTTTTGGGGTGAATTCAATAACATTCTAAATATATATATATAATCCATAGTACATTTTAAAATGACCAAGGACATCTACATTGAACCAAGATTCAATACCTTTTGCAAAATGGAGGGTAAAATCATTTTACTGTAAAATGCACGCCTAAGAATCATTTAACCTCCAAATTGAATGGCTCAAAGTGTGGAGTTTGGATTTTATAATTTTACATAGATTCATACTTTAGTTTTGAATTTTGAAACAAAAAACCCTCCGTTGTTCATAAATGCTAAAAGTTTCCTTGCAAATGCAAAAAAATGCCAAAAAAATGCATGAAAATAGGGCATGATGAAAAATGCTTGCACTAGGAAGAAAAATCCATGTATGGTGTTGGTAATTTATAATTTACAAGTTACACGATTGTGGATTTGTTGTAAACCTTAAATACGGTATAGTAGGGTGATTTGTGCCAAGAATTTAGTAAAGAGTTGAAATGTACATGAATCTTTGGCAATTGTGCACAAAAACTAACTAAAATGGAAAAATGAGTACTAACTATGTACATCCATGAGCTCGATGAGGAAATATCTTGTAAAATCACATCACACATAGGCTAATTGTTAGTTGCATTTCCATTGAGAATACCTGGAAAATCATTAAAGAATAAAAGTTTATATGACTGAATAATAATTAAATAAATAAACAAACATCTCAACATGTACGAGATAGTCTGGTAGGTTAGCTCGAGTAGTTGAGATCTGTGAATTACAAGTAGGAGATATTGGGGTCAAGTCCCCAGGTTGGGTGCCTCTATATATAATATTGGGCCTCTCTTGATATGCCTGCCAAGTTAGGTTGAAAAAACTACAACCAATCAGTTTACCTCCTGTGCTATCCTCAAAATGAGGGGAAGTACCTAGAGGGTTTCCTGGGATGTGTATTCCATCAAAAAATAAAATGTATGAGACTCTAGAAACACTAAAGTGGAATACCTGAATGAGAAAAATACGTGTTTTTCTTTTAAGCTATAATTTATGTGTTTGTGCAAAATGCACACCAGACTTCAAAACAATGCATGCCCAGGTATTAACACACCCACAATTTGAGTGATTCAAGTTTATGAGAGTGTCTTAGATAATTTTACACTAGTCTACATATTTGGATTTTCATTTGCAAACACAAAAGTGGTTGTTGTGTAAAAGAGACAAAATCTACCTTGTAAATTGAGAGACCAAAACATCAAAAAGTGACCTAATGGAAATGCACGCCCATGCTTCTATATAGCTCCAAATTTAGTGATCCAAGTTTTGGGGAAAATTTAATAACATTCCAAATATATATATATATATATATATATATATAATATGGAGTACAATTTAAAATGACTAAGGACTTCTACCTTGAACCAATATTCAAGATTTTTGTAAAATGAAGGGTAAAACCATCTTACCTATGACATTATGGGAGACTAAGGAAGTTGATTACATTAAGTATGGAAAATAAAAGATATGCTAATATTCGGTCATCGAGGATTGCCAATTCTCATAATATATGAATTCAAGTGGGAATTCAACAAGACAAGGTCTCCAAGCTTATTTTGAAAACTTTCATTAAGTGACACGCAAAAACGTAGGTATACCAATACTGTGGTAGGATTATGTGGGCGTGAGGTATGCGATGGATTCAAATCCATGGAAGGGTACTTAGTACTATCAAATAGAGGACATTCAACAAGAATAAAAATTAATTTGAAATTAGATGTTCAAGGAAAGTAGTGGGCATTGATCTTGAATCTTGACCACAATTCACATCCATCCTCATTTAATATTGAAAATACAACAACCATTAATAACTTAGGAGTGAGGGCATTGATGGGTTCTTCAAAATATGGCCCTTCTTTTGAAGTTTTATAGTATTTATGCACTTCATAAAAGGCTAGTTGATTTGGATTTCTTAGAGAATGAAATGAAAGGTAGGAATATGAAAGGAAACACACACATAAATATTACAAGGAGCACAATAGTACAATGATAACTAGATTTTGTTAATAAATGAAATAGGAAAATAGGGTGAAATGCAAAGAAATACTAGCTAGAATGGTGGTAGCTTATCTCTTAGGAGAGAGGTGTCAACTACTCTCATTCACAAGAAAACATTACAAGAGGCTTGTTACCCACTCACCAAGGGGTAACTAGAGGATATCATGTCTCATGGCCCATAATGAAGATAGTGATCTCGATGATGATGATGATGGTGATCAATATTCTCCATAGACAACAACCCTTTAGATTCCTCCCCCTTCATCCAACTCAACTCATTTCACTTGATTAGCATGGTTCATCTCATGATGGTGGTTTAGAACACATTAGGTACATTAGTCATTATTTCATATAAAGTGTCACATTTAATGCAATAGGCATTTAGGCGAGGATCATCGTTTGAAGTTAGATAATGGATCATGAGTTTCGAAGTTATTTTTTTTTCCTTATTCCATCTTGGTGGCCATCATTTGTGTCCTATCCCAGTGTTGTCACTATTGGTGAACAAGGGTACTATTGGGAGGCCTTGCTAGAGGTAACATACTACCCCATTTCATACTTAACACCTTTCATCCTGGGGCCTTCCACAATGTCCTATATTTTGGTAATGGTTGTTACATGTACACCAAAAAGGATTGTGGTTGATTCTCTTATGAGAAGAAGAGATAGAATGTCGAGTTGATGCAACTGCTAGAAAAAATGAATAAAAAAGAAATCATGTTATAAAATAAATATTAAATAATGGGATAATAAATGACCAAGTCAAAATCCAAAGTTTTAGGTTAAAATTGACTTGGTAAAAGAGTCAAAGTCGTTAGGTGAACAATAGTGGTTTTAGACACATGGTATTGGTGACCCATGGTATTGAGCCCATGGTATTTCATATAATGAATCCTTTGAAGGATTATTATACTCCATTTTAATGTGCCAATATGTGATCATTGAAGGCTCACTTGACTGAATTGGTCGGATTTGGTCAAGGAACCAATAGATCTAATTGGTTTGTTTTTCCCAGTTTGGGTTTTCTAGGTTACATCTGGTGAATGATTTATGTGTTTTATTGTTTCTAGTTGATTATTTTATTCCTCTCACATGTTTATTTCCTTTCATGTGGTATCACAACCATGCAAACCTAGACTCTCTAACAAGAGTGGTTTGATGATGAGTATCAACCTAGACTCTATAGTGAAAGTGGTTTGATTATCAATATTGATATTATGAGAAATATGGAGTCATAAGCCGAGAAATTTAACACACAAAGGAGAAGGAATAAATATTGATGGTCATATCAATGTCGAGATAGGTCGTTGGATGATAAGAGAAAGGTTAGAGGTCGGCTTAAAGTTTTTTGGTAATCTAAGCCACTAGAGAGGAGAAATCACTGGCTATTATGTCTGAATTGCACGGTGGTCATTTCATTGGTTGAGTAAGTAAAATTGAAGGTAATGGAGTAAATATTCCTCTAGGATGTAATGCATATCCACCTATATCAGAGAGACTCCTAAGTAGGCACCTTTCACTATTTAAAAGGGTACAAGATATCCACACACCAGGTCCCACAAATCCAAGAAGTGATTCAATGATGGGTTTGAACCTAAAAATCTAGTGGAATTTGCAATGGTCGGCCACAACCTGAGCATGGCTATGGGGCTTCGATATTTGAGTAGAGTTGGTGACTAGAACTGAGCTTAGATTTTTGTGTTCATGGTTGTGGACCGTCACAACAACCGACAAGAAGCACCAGATCATGGGTCATTAGTTGAAGGATGAGGAGTATGAGAGTAGTTTGGGTATCGTGGATGATCAATATGATAACCAACCTCAATGAAAGAAGACTTATCATAGGAATAATCCACAAAAAATTCAAGATATGGAAGAAAATACAAAAACTTAGCAAGAAATTACATCTTGCACCTCCACATATAAAGTTCAGGTTATGAAATCGATGAACGCAAATGAAGTCTCAACAAGAGTCTCATGCAAATGATTCCTTAAGAATATTGGTGCTCTAGTGTTGCAAATGACTAGGCAATATAATTTTCTTAGAGAATACTATTACTGAGGTTTTGAAGAAATCTTGGTGGTTCATTCTTTAAATAGGGGATAAAGATATTGAACGTAGATATGAACATCTACAACTCTATTCCAAATATGGATTTGACTTTGACAAGTGGCTTGGATTCAAAAGGTGAGAAATGTTCCAACAAAGAGCACCTTAAAGGATAGAGGCAACTTGTGTGGATGGATCTGATGAGAAGAAGAAGAATAAAGTCCTTGGGAAAGTAGTGAGGAAGAAAAAAAAGGAGTGGGTTGGGACCAACAAAGAGAAGTGTGCATGTGAAGTATTTGATGGAATGCTTCAATGAGATGATCGAGCACCATTATGATGGGTTTTCGGTGGAGGTGGTGAGGCTTGGTCAATCTATGGTGAGAGGATGACATCATAAGTTCCAGCATATAAACAATGGAAAAAAAGATTATTATAATGGATTTGAAAAATATTTAATGCATGTAAATGGGCATATGACTGTAAGACCTGGTTAGGCATGTGTACCCCTGTTAACCTACCAGTAAAGTCTAGACTTAATCTAGGTGATAGGGGGTAGCATGTGGGATTCATGGATAAGTTTGAGGGGGTAGGGCCTCAAGGTGAGCGATGAAGACTCACTTGGCCAGTTTGGCCAGATTTGGTCATGGGATACCCCAATTCAAGTTTAAAGGGGGTAATGTTACGTTAAACTTGACTCGATAAAAGAGTCAAAGGTGTTAGATGAATAGTAGTGGTTTCATGCACATGATATTGGTGACCTGTGGTATTGAGCCCATGATATTTCATGTAATAAAGCCTTTAAAGGATTAGGAGACTCCATTGTAATGTATCAGGATGTGAGTGGTGAAGGCTTACTTGGCCGACTTGGCCATCTTTGTTCAAGGAACCAATAGGTCTAATTGGTTGGTTTTTCCCAGTTTGGGTTTTATAGGTTACATATGGTGCATGATTTATGCATTGTATTGTTACTAGTTGATTATTTTATTTCTCTCGCATGTTTATTTCCTTTCACAAAGGTAAAACTGAGTTATACCCCCTTTCTATGAGGTAATCTCCCCTAGTCCCAATTCATCGAATGAATATCAACAAAAAGGACTTAATCCCAGTAAGAAAAATGTTGAATTCTTGAAACCTAAAAAGGGGACTTGCAAAAGAAATAAAATAATATCAAAAGGAAAAAAAGGGGTTTGAATACACACACTGCCAAGGAAAGGGTATCTCAAGCAACAAGAAATCCCTCTATAAAGGCACTCATGGACATGGACGAAGTACGATACCTTGGATGTAAATGAATCCATGACCATGAAGTAAATCCCATGCCACTTCATTCACTATACTTACACTTTGATGGGTTTACTTGGAACTATCTTTCTACCTGGGTATCGACACATGTAATAGGGTCTTTTGATGGTCCTCCCATACCTAAAATTGTCAAATTGCATAAATAATTGAGCTAATGTGAAGTTTCAAGAAGATACCTAAAGTGAATTGCTTACATGGCTCTGGTAGTAAGTGGTGCCATACTTTGTATGATTCTAATGGCTCTTGTATATTGTATTTGTTGGCCTTACATAATTATGTGGACTTTCATTTATCATGATGCACCTTGACATGGTCAATGGAGGAAATTTTTATGATGATACCCAGAACATTGTGCATTATACATAGGATGTTGTAAATCTGATGCAGAGCATTAGGTCATGTGATGGTTGGACATACTCTGGGGCACCTTTCCACATCTCCTGGACCTTCGATGATGTGCATATGAGATTAGATAGTGCGTACATAGCATGATGTACCATTGAGAGGGTAGAAAGCCCCACAGGCTGGACAATGCACCCCTGAGCATATTAGGGTATGATTGGACGATGTTGCACTTGGAGATGATGTCACACCTCTTCAGACATGTTATGGATCTCTCTTCACCTATGCTGTCATACCCTATCTCTTGGACATTGAAGCTATGATGATGGAGTCATGATTAGATGCTTGGTGAGAAAATATATCATGTGGAAATTTCCTTTTGATGATGATTTGGAACTTGATGGTGATGAGACATGACCTTTGGGGAAAGAGATATTACCTTTGATGATGATTTCACCTTTTGATAGAGAGATGTAGCCTTTGGAGGAACTTTTACTATTCTATAACATGATGTCATAACCTTTGGAGGCTCTCACACCCACACATGTCTCCTTTGAGGGGAAGTTTTGATGCATTTCCATGTTATTTTTATGTTGGAGGCTATTTTGGGGGTCAACCTTGACTTGTCTAACTTGTATGATGGATATTTTATGTTTTTAGGGGCTTTGAGGGTTTGGAGTGTTATGTTTGCCTCATATAATAAGGATAACACTCCCGCATCATTAAATCATAACTCACACTTGTGGAGAATCACTTCTATAGATAGCCTATCTTATTTTCTCATCATGGAGTACCCATGCACACCTCTTGGAGGATAGTATTGTGGATGCTTTGTCTTGTTTTGGTGGATGATTAATGAAATTATGGTTTCCTCATGCATAAAAACTTGGTACAGTAAGTGTTATTTCCAGGTTGATGTGTTTATTCTTGGTATTTTTGGTGAATTCTTTATATAATTGTGGATAAGTTGCATGTTGTCTTTCTCTTGGATAATTTTGTTCGAAAACCCTAGAAGGATTGTAATTGTGCATCTCTTCCTTGTTAATTATTCATCTTAAGCTTACTAAATCATACAAGGTCAAATTTAGGGTTGTGATTGGACATCCCCTATAGTTGTATTTGATGGTAAATTCTAGGGTTTATGTTTATATAAATTTTAGGGTTTGACCTAGTTTCCACTTGATCTCTTTCTCTATGCCCTAGAAGACATAGGATGACGCATAGGGTTTGCAATTGTTCTGCACTAGGGTTTGTTTTCCTAGAAGGTTAAGCATAGGTTTTTGATGGTACAACCCTAGGGCCTCAATATTTAAGTCTTCTCTTCCTCTTAGCCTCCTTGAAGGTTTCATTAACTCCATATGCCCAAGGATTTAAGATAACACTCATATTTTTCTTATTGCGAGTGATAAAAACCTAAGTTTAGCTCTCTTTCTCTCTCAACGTCTTGTGTTAGTTTAGGACTAATTTCATTGAATTATCATTTAATATCAATCCTAGTCTAACGTCTTTCATTTTATCTTAGATTCATTGTCTAATATAATTATGGTTTCAATAACTTCATTTCATCCATTAGGTCTTGTCATGTTGCATTTACTTAACATAGTTTAAAGCATTTTCTTTCAAGAAATCATTGTTTAATGGTTTATAAGTATTTTACTTGGTATTTGGCATATCTTCCATAGGTTTTTTGTTGAGTTTAGAGCCGGTTTATTGCTGTTGTTATAAACCTGTTACATGCTCAAGTACCTTTCCTTTCTTACAATTTTTATTACAACCTTTATTTTTCTTTTGATAGCTAGTGTTTCAAGGAAATTAATTTAATTTCGTATCTTAATAAACGTCATTGATTGTCTTAAAAACACCCCTCACACATGCACAATCATTTTGATTTGTCTAATTCATATTAACCTTTCCCTAACATTGACCTAGCTAATCAAGCAACCAAGATAATAGGTTGTAGACTTTCCTTAGCTTGCTATAGGATCCTTTGAGGTTGCTAGGGAAGCCTCCCTTGTGTTGGATCTCAATACTTCACTAATACAAGGGAAGTACTTTCTTGGGTGACAGTGGAAAATAATTTGATATGTTACACTAGCCAAGCACCTTCTGAAGGCTTTACACAAGTGCCATATTTTGTGATAACATTTTAGTGTTGTTGTTGAGGAGAATTGATCAATAATTCTTCTTATGATATTGAAGCCTGTGTTTCAACACTCTTTTGTTGATCTTACATAAAATAATTTCTTAGATAGTTTACCTGGCGAAGCCATTGAGGGAAGAATCCCTTTACCTTATACACATTTTGATGAGCCTTGTCTAGCAAGTTCATCTGACGACTCCACTGATATGTTTTGAGGTGCCATTCTATTCTCAACTTTTGTATAAGATTGCATATTATCAAATGATGGAATTATGGAACCATGGGAACTTCATGAAGTGTTCCATTATCTCAATATCAAGAATCTTTCTGGATACCCAAATCACTTTTGTCCATATTGGGGTGGTAATTGTCCAAAATTTGATGATGATCCGACTTTGGCTTTCACACATATTGTAAAATTTTTGAAATACACTTCAGAGATAAATGTGATACATGAATATGTGCTAATAACATTATTTTTAATGTCTCTGGAATTAATAAAAAAGAACTGGGTTAGTCATTCTCTTAGTCCAAAGAGTGTATCTTCTCTCATAGTTTTCATTGAATAATTTCTCAATTATTGGGGCCCAATAACTCAAAAGCATGAATATAGTCTTCATGATCTTACAGTAGCCCTCCAAGAGGAGGAATTAATTTCTAAACCTATTGAAGAAAATGAGGACTTGATTAAAGGACACGAGCTACCTCATAAATCTATTGAAGAAAAAGAGTCTAATGAAGCACATAATGTTGAAGACCAAGTCTATGAATAAGGCCCTATTGAGAGTAATCCTCTCCATGAAGACGAGAGATTGGTATTTTCTCCTCCATTTGATGAAGATAAAGTCACCCGAGCTTCCTTCCCTCCTTCAAATGAATATGATAATGTCGTAATTTATACTCTTTTCCAAGTTTTTTATTCTTATTATGCATCCTTGCATGACTTGGAAAGTGAAGAAATTTTGGAGGAACCCTTGGATGTAGTGAATTTTTCATATAATGAAGAGAATGATGATTATACTGATGATTTTTATACAAATTGGAAGACATAGATGGGACATGATTTTCTTTCATTTTGATGGAGATTTCATTTATCATATCCTTGGTGATTGTAGAATCAAGAATGAAGAATTGTTGCCTTTAAAACATATGTCTATATGCATTTTTTATTCACATTTTGGGAAATATGAAGATGATATGTTCACAGATTTGTTTCAACCATATAGGAGTGATCCATTACAATATTCTTGTGATGACTTCCAGCCATTTCCAAGAATGTGTGATACATATTCCTTTGAGCACTTGGAGTTATTATATTAATAAGGTTTTCAACTGCGTTTATGCTCAAATTTTGGTGAACATTCTTACGAGGCCATGACTTGACCAAGACAACAAGAGTTTCATGAGTAGAGTAGGTTAGTATTAGGTCATGTTGTGTGATTATATTTGATTTCCCATATTCCTTTGTTCAATACATACATACATACAAACAACAAGAATTTCATGAGTAGAGTAGGTTAGTATTAGTTCGTGTAGTGTGCCTACATTTGATTTCCCATCTTCCTTTGTTCAATACATACATAATACATACATAATACATACATACAAGAATTTCATGAGTAGAGTAGGTTAGTATTAGGTCATTTTGTGTGCCTACATTTGTTTTCCCATATTCCTTTGTTCAACACACACACACACACACACACACACATATATATATATATAGAGATGAAAATGGAAAATCTTTCTTTCTTGCATTGGTTTTATATTTTTCATAAACTAGGGTGGATAACATCCCCCTATCATTTGTTTCTTATAGTTTTATGTTAGAAAGTAGCATGATTTTTAGAATTATTCAAGTTGTAGGTCTTGGAGTACCAAATATGCTAAGGTTCTCATGCACTCTATGATGATCACATGTCCCCATGTTAGAGACAAATGTTAACCCCTCTCACCTAGGGGTAACTAGAGGAGATCATGTCTCATGGCCCGCAATGAAGACAATGATCCCAATGATGATGATGATGATGATAAATATTCTTCATAGATAGTAGCCCCTCATATGCCTCCCCCTTCATCCTGCTTAGATCATTTCAGTTGATTATCATGGTTCATCCGATGATGGTGGTCCATAACACATGAAGTACATTAAGCATTGCTTCATATAAAGTGTCACATTTAATGCATTAAGAATTTAGGTGAGGATCATAGGTTAAAGTCAGATAATGGATCATGATCTTGGAATTTATGCGTTTTTCCTTGTTTCATCTTGGTGGCCATAATTTTTGTTCTATTCTAGTGTTGTCACTCTTGGGGAACACAGGTACAAGTGGGAGGCCTTGATAGGGGTAACATATTGCTCCCTTTCATACTTAACACTTTTCATCCTAGGGCCTTTTGTAGTGTCCTAAATTTTGGTAATGGTTGTTACATGTACACCAAAAAGGGTTGTGGTTCATTGTCTTATGAGAATAAGGGATATAATTCCAAGGTTGATGTAGTTGCTAGAAAACATGAATTAAAAATAAAGCATGTTATAAAAGAAAGAAGAAATAATGGGATAATAAATTACCAAGTCAAAAGGTATATGTCATCTTTAGCTCTACCCCCTCGCTATGAGGCGATCACCCCTATTTCTAATGCACTAAATGCATATCAATCAAAAGGACTTAATCCCAGTAAGAAAAACAATGAATGCTTGAAACCTGAAAAATGGGACTTGAAAAAGCAATTAAATAGTATCAAAAGGCAAGAAAGGGGTTTGGAATACACACATTGCCGATGAAAGGGAATCTCAAGAAACACACGCTCCCTATACAAATGCACTCATGGAGATAGATGGATCATGGTACCTTGCATGTCAATGACTCCATGACCATGAATTAAACCCCATGCCACTTCATTCACTATACTTACACTTTTACGGGTTTTTTTGGAACCATCTCTCTACCTGGGTACTAGAACACCTAATAGGGTCTTTTGATGGTCCTCCCATACCTAAACTTGTCAAATTACATAAAATCTTGAGCTAATATGAAGTTTTAGTAAGAAATCTAATGTGAATTTATTATGTGGCTCTTGTATTAAGAGGTGGATTACTTTGTATGATTATGATGAGTATTATATTTTGTAGTTGTTGGTGTTACCTAATTCCATGGACTTTGCTTGATCATGATGCACCTTGACATGGTCATTGGACGACGTTTTTATGATGATATCCAATATCTTGTTCAATATACAGAGGACATTGCACATATGATGCATAGTTTTTGGCCATGTGATAATTGGACATACCCGAGGCCACCTTTCCACACCTCTTGGACCTAATATGGTGGACATATGAGCTTAAAAAATGCATATATAACATGATGTACCAATGAGAGGGAAAAAATTCCCACAGAATGGACATTGCATCCCTATGCATATTAGGGTTTGATTGGATGATGTTGCACTTGGAGATGATGTCACACTTCTTGGGAGAGGTTATGGAGCCCCTTTTACCTATGAAGTCATACCCTATCCCTTGGATGTTGCACCTATGATGATGATGTCATGGTTTGATTCTTGGTGAGTTGATGGAGATCTCCTTTTGATGATGAGTTGGCACTTGATGGTGATGAGACATGAATTTTGGGGTGAGAGATGAGACCTTTGATGATGATTGCACCTTTTAATGGAGAGATGTGGCCTTTGGAGGCACTTTTACCCTTCTACAACATGACATCATGACCTTTGGAG
>JASDQU010201129.1:7676-18441 GCA_032191745.1 Picea mariana | reverse complement strand
ATAATGGGCAAATTTTTTTACTTACCTCCAAATGCAAAAATTGTGAAATGGACTAAAAATTCCAATGCCAAATCCAAAAATTTGACCCTTGAATCCACAAAATCCCAATGGCAAACTCCTCTTTGGCTGGTTGAATGGCTTGGCTCTCCTCCTTGGCTAAATGCACAAATAGAACACTTAAAACCCCTCACGGACCCTTTAAACCCGTGGACTGTTCAAAAATTTAAGATGGGCGAGTTTTTCCCATCGACCCGCGAGTTTTACCCAAGTTTTTGCAAAAACTCGCGAGTTTTTCCCTAAAAATCGCCAATTTTTTCAGCGATTTTTTCCTTAAAACTCGGCTTCCGGAAAACTCGCGATTTCTCGCGATTTCGGCGAGTTTTTCACGATTTTTACTACAGAGTTACATACAATATTATATAGTGAATGATAAATATATGCTAATTTAAATTGTTTGACAAATTAATCATGATAAGCTTTAATAAGTTCACTTGAAGATTATGTAATTTTGTTTATTTTTAATAAAACTACATTTTTTCTCTAATAAAAAAGGGAAGGGCTCACTTGAGGCTTTTTAGAAAAAATTTATAAAAATTCAACTTACTTATTTAAAGATAGCTATATTTATGAAAAAGGGAGTATTAGGATATAACAAACTGTCAATTTTGAATATACCTGCCTAACAAAGGAACGATACTACACAAATGATAGAAATGATTGGGATGCACTACTCAAATTTGATTATATATTGTTGATAATAGTTACTTACAAAGAATTAAGAAAAGAATGCCCAACTTGTGTTGAGCTTTACTGTTGTAAATCATAAAATTTATTTTTTCTTCATGCCAAATTGTACCTGATAAGTGGAAATACTTCCATTTTGCTAGCATAATAATACAATACAATATTGTCTTTGACAACTGCAGTCTATCAATTAAAGAAAGAGACCATTTTGTGTAAATTGTGAAGACTAGACCAATGAGGATAAAAAGATATGTTGATTTAGATTATTTGTGACTAGAGTTGAAACACACAGCCAATCATGGTTACAGCTATTTCACAAATTCCATGGTCAGAAGGCAGAAACAAATAGTATGTCCAATATTGGTAGTTGAATATCGAAGGGTACGGAAATATCAGAATCCTCTAATGATACCATAGAGTTCAAGTTTTATGTTACAATAAAACCAAAGTACCTTTACTGTGCTCTTAATGTGTAGTCCAATCATTGGAATATGTCATCTGTTGACTCCTCAAGTATATACTCACAGTTTTAACTATGATTCGTTATTAGCTAATGCACCGAGGCATATATCTTTACCACTTACCCACTTCAATTAGAAAAAGGAGAGACTGTCTGCTCATCCCCAAAAATTGATTGGGAAACAGAATTGATCTTTGGCTTTTAGAAACATCATAAGGACCGACTGCCGAGATTGTGACAAAGCATTCCAATTTGTTCATATAACAGAGGTATTATATGTTAGCCATGGATTTGAAAAATGCCAAGTGAATGTCGGATACCATAATAACTATGCAATGCAAACATCTTTTACGACATGCGCAAGACAACTCTGGACACATCGGTACATATATTCTTTGTAATCTTGATTGTTATAAAAATAACGATTGAAAATATCGCTTCCAACCAAAAGGCTCCTCACATAAGTTTTTCCTCGCCCCATTCAATAACAGCAATAAGTTATTAGAGGTAACTGAAAAGCTTGACATTCGAATGAAACAAAACTAGAGTCATGGCTGCCATGAAGTAACAACTCTGCCTTTGTATCGTACAGTGCATTCGCAGTAAATGAAAGACGACCTACAATTGATCTTTGGTTTGGGCCGTCTTGGTCTCAACAGGAACAATAGTATAGCTGCCACAACTATGAACCCCAATAAAGTTGATATATCAAATTGTACTTCCACTTGTCGCTGACGTGTACAGTGAATAGGGTGCATGGCAGCAAGTGTAGCATTTGTGGTCTCCAGAAAACTATTTACAGAGGAACCAATAAACATAAGTACAGAAATGGGTATAAGCTAATTGATTAAAGACATTGAAATGCAGGAACTAAATGAAAAGAGACAACCAAATTACAAATAAATGGTATGTACCGTTGGGGATCTCCTTCTTGTATAAACCATATCTGGAAGTGGTTTTGCCTGGTAATGTTTATCTATAAGAAGGGGATCTCCTTCTTGTATAAACCAGAAAACTGGAACTTCTAGAGTAGACTGACTTTTAGAATGTGCCCCTGCAGAAGCAACACACAAAGATGATATTTACATAACTATCAGAATAAGGAAAATCCTTCTTATTCAGAAAATAACTCAGAAATACAACACTTTAAGCCAGTTACAATCAGATTTTGTTTTATAATATGCCTGGGAAAATTCATCAATTTTCAAACTCCCATTTGAACATTTTCGACATAAAACTGAAAAGCCACATCCATTACTATGTAAACTTTTTAGAAAAAAAAAGTGGATAGAAATTCCCTCTAGACACCCAAAAGGAAGAAAGGTGCGCCTTTTAAATCCTTCCATAGCAAGAAATATGTATTTGATACGGCTTTTCAATATTTTTGCCAAAAAGTAAGCGTGACTAAGCTTTTGAAACCCAAACGTCAAGAAATAAAGCACATCTGAGGCTAGGGAAAAAGCAATGAACAAGCCAAATTAAATCTCAACAGTTTTAATCTGAACAAACTGTGAAAAGCTACATTTTAGCCTGAAAAATACAACTGGATTGTATTACAGACTTTAGTTCATCACCTCTAAGTAATCCACTTCCACTCAGCCTTTGCAGCTGATGCTGTAGAATAAAGGAATCAAGATAGCTTCGAACAGATGTTTTATATGTTCCATTCACAAGTAAAACTGGGACAGTGGCTGCACGTCGTGCAACTGAGAATGCCATTGCTAAATCAGGATCTTCTGAAAGTGCCAGCCTGATCAATAAAAAGAATCAATCTAAACATCCAAATCAAGATTCAATTCTGACAGAGTGAACCCAGCATTATTTTATATGGGCTTGAATGGGATGTATATTGGGAAAAGAGGCATACATGCGAGGACTGAACTGAACCTTCTGAGCAGGTACCACAAGGGAGGATAAGCCCTGGATGACATCTCTCATGTCTAAGGGCAACAGATCAATATGTTTTACTTTCTGCAGATGTGTGAATAAAGACAAAGTCAGTCAATGTAAACTTTTAATGATGTTATATGAAGATTCTTCTCAAACTAATAATATACCTCCTGAGTGATGAAAAATAGCTGATATGATATTTTTTCATAATAATGAAATGCTCCTTCAGCACTGGAAGGTGCAACAATGTGTCTCATAGATCCCCATAAAGTGGCACCCAGGTGAGAAAGAAATGAATCACGTGCAACCGTGTAATTCTGTGCATCCTGAAAACATCACAATCCATTGTAACGGGCAAAACACAACAGAACAAACTTGAATGACTAATCCCCTATCCTGAACCTCATTGCCCCAGATAAATGTTTATCGATGTATTAGTATCTCAACCAAAGATTCAAAAACTACAGACTAAACAAAGATTCAAAAGCTATAGCAGCAATGAATCAAAAGATCATCGAAAAAGAAAATTGAAACTCAAAAGAAATGTGAGGACTTTCCTCAAACTGGTCCACCTTCACCTATAAAAGACCTTTACATTTAGTTTGTGTCTGTATAAAAGAGTAGTGATGTGAATATGTTTTGCCCAACAATAGACTGTTCCTTTTTTATAACTTCTCTATAGATAGAACAAATATTGCCAAGGTACATTTCAGTTTGTTAACAAAAATGTCTAGATAGGTCCCACGAGTAGTATTATGGGTCTAGTCAATATGTCATTATCCTAAAGGGAAATGCAACATTTACATATGTTTAACCAGGTTCAACGTACTTCACATCAAACAATTACATATATACTACCACCACCAACCAGTAAGCTTTGTTAAGCATCTACGAGCTCTATTTTTATGTTTATGTTTCTTAAGATGCTTTTTAAAAATTCATCATTTCTTGAATATTTCCTGTGGTTTTAATCATTGAGAGTTATACATTCTATGCTTTTATATTGACTTATTGACTTCTTTTACCTTTTCTTGGTAGTTTGGCCAAGTGAGGTTATAAGACATAGTGTAACTATGTGGATATTTGCCCTTAGCTGAGACATTTTATATTCTAGAACACATGTTCCCTTTCAAACAAAAGAGGCTTACTGGACTCCCTTAACCAGGTTGTAAACTACTGTCCAGTGGAATCTGGACTGCATAATATTAAAGAGGAAAGTAAATCTCTATATAGATCAAATTATGGAAATAGCAATCTAAAATGACAAATGATTACAAGGCATTGCATTAAGCCATTCTACCTTTATTCTCAATTTATCTTGAATGGCTTCTTAGTTGATCGGATAAGTAACTACGAATGATTGTCTAATAACTTTCTAACTTTTCATCAATCACTTTATGCACCATTTTGACATTTTGAAAAGGAATCTGTCTCATTGAACATGCTGTCAAATTATGTTACATGGTTTCCTTTTAATATTTGAAATATTAATGCCATGGCTTAGACCTGACCTAAAATATGCCTATGTGCCTTCAATAAAGACCATCACATTTCATCTAAAGGTAAATTTCAATTTTAGTTCCCCCCATCCGTAGGACAGTAATTATCCAGGCATCTCTTGGGGACTGAATTCTATCATTAGGAATATTTTTATCCATTTTGTAAACTTTTCTGTGTATTAGATCCACTTTTAAACAACTGAATGGAAGGTTTTTATTGTTGTACTTTTTAGATAAGAATAGAAACCAATGGCAATATGAACTTACTTCAATTCATGTTTATTTTGAAAGGATGTGTATGTGCTTGAAAGCAATTATGCATGCTAAAACCCTTTAAAATGGATAGTCTGCCAGGAAGATGACAATGGAATCTAAAGGATTTGCTCATAAATGGAATTCAGAAAGTAATTATTATTAAAATTTGAAACTGGTTTAGCAAAAAATAGTAAATAAGTATAACAGAACTAAACCATGTGTCAAAGCAATCATCATCTTCTTTCATTACTTAGAAGATTGCCTGGCAGAACATCAGGCAGTAGTTCCATAATTCTTGGCTCACCTACTAGCCTATAAATTTTTAGACATTTATACCCACTGCACAATTACTTCCTAATGATCTGTTTTCAACACAACTGTTAACCAACTCCAGTTACTAACGACTTATTTTAACATTAAACTACATGATCTCCATCACAGAAGTCTTACAACTATTGCCTTTTTTCAATAATTGGTGTGTGGACCCATGGAATTGATACAATTTTCATACCAATAAAAAATCCAGACTTACCCAGCATAGCATCCCTACTGAGCTTCATTTTCAAAATCTTAAACCCAATAATTCAAAATTGTCACTTCTCTTCCACCACCCCCCCTCCCCCCACAAGAGATTTTAGTTTTTCGGTACACGATTTAAGTGCAATCTTAGACCTTCTGAGATCACACCATGAGGAAGTGGAAACTTAGATTGTGGAGCTCATTGAAACAAAATGTGCAACTTTGTCACAGACCTTCTGATCTTCATTGTTGCCTCTTCATCCAATAACCTCCTTCCATTAATCAAGTGTTCTTTGCAGAGTCGGCCTATTTGCCATACAAAAAAAATCAACTCTTGCTACTTCTAATAAGATTACTGCCCATATCAAGACACATGCCACAAGCATGCAATTAAAAACAATATTGTGAGCAATAAAAATATGCTGATTTGATGGTGCCTAGCTGAAACCCTATCGTTGAATTCATAGCTCGCTTCCTGCTGCTTGCTCGGGCCTTTGGCCATGTTTCCTGCTCTAGGAGACGATCGCCCTCCCTGTTGAGATTGGATAGCAAGGAAGGTCTTCACCATGCATGGCGTCCTAGCATGGAGGACAATGAAACTTAGCCAAGTTGATGGGTTAATCTTTTTCTTAAAGTTGTACTTGGGAAAAAGTACATTAAATAAGTTATATTTTAATGTTGACTTAAGGAGTACTTTTTATAAGGTTGAAGTGAAATAATTTAAGTTGTGGTCTTTTAATCTTGACCATTGATCTCATAAGGTGTGTGAGGATCAATCTTGGCCCTCCATCCTTTTGGAGATAGGGTTTCTCACTTGCTCATTGAGTAAAAAGGAGATCAACTTGGTGAGAGGCGCATTATGCACAAGAGAGGGACGATTTTCTGAAGAGAGAAAGAGGAGAATTGCTTGAAGGTTTGGAGAGAGAGTTTGCAGGGAGACAGAGGAGGCTTCTACACTGAGATTGGCACACATCTTCAGCATTGTAGAGGTCTTTTCCTACAGATCTGAAAGCAGCCGTACTAGGTGATGCAGAACCCACGCAGGTAGCCATAGAGTTACACAGAGGCTCACACAAAGGTGTCTTTTGGCACGATTTGGCTCAGGGATTTGCAGAAAAGGGTCATACATTTGTTGAGGAGGTTTGGCATTTGGCTGGGCCAATTTTATTGTAAGAGATCTCTATATTTTCTTGCTCAATAATAATAAAATCCAAATCTGCTGCACTGGTTTTCCCTTCAGGGTTTTTCCAGGGACGAATTGTCCAAAAATTACTTGTGTACATGTGATGTGATTGCTGTTATCTTTTACTGTTAAATTCCTGGTTATTATTTTTTGTTGTGCATTATTTATTTGTGAAGAAAACCTGGCATAATCATCAACAGAAAAATTAATTGGTTTAGAGAAATTTCACATGGTATTAGAGCAGGTCAGTTGACGAAGCAGCATCACATTCAGATCTGCAGCAAAGGGTTTCAGATCTGCAGTAGAAAGTTCAGATCTGCAGCAGAGGGTTTTAGATCTGCATTGGAAGAATTAAGATCTGCAAAACAGAAAGGTACATTGCAGCACATAATCTTTTTCAGAAATGGCCACGAGTATGAGGGTTGAGGATTGATTTCAGGGGGCTCAGAATTACCCCACCTGGAAGGAGAGGATGACTATGGTGTTGGAGGTAAATGAAGTCCTTGAGCATACACCAGAGACTGCAACTGCTCCCACAGATGCAGTTCAACTAGGCATCTATAAGAAGGGTGAGGCAAAAACAAAGAGCTTGATTCTTGATGGGATAAAGGATCATGTGGTCCCACATCTTTCAAGAAAGACTACCGCAAAAGACATGTGGAAGGCCCTGAGTGACCTATACCAAAACAAAAATGAAAATAGGGTGATGGCTCTGCGCAAGCAGTTGCGTGGGACCAAGATGGCCAAAGGTGAGGGTGTAATACCTTATCTTACTAGGATAACTCAAATTAGGGATGAGCTTGCAATAGTTGGTGCAACAGTAGATGAAGCTGAGCTGATGCATATTGCATTGGATGGCTTTACGAAGTCATGGGGCATTTTTGTCCATGGAGTAGTTGCTCGAAAGAAACTCCTTGATTGGCAGCGACTATGGGATGATTTTGTGTAGGAAGAGATCAGACTTGGTCAGTCAGGATCTTCATCTTCACCACATATTGTGGATGAAGAAGGCTTGGCTCTTGCGAGCAAAGGCAAAGGCAAGAAGAAGAAAGGTGGAAAGAAGAATAACATTGACTTTTCTAAAGTCAAATGTTTTCAGTGTCACAAAATGAGACATTTTGCCTCACAGTGTCCAAAGAAGAAAAAGAAAAACCAACCACAGATGGCAGCTTCTGCAATAGTAGATGAGTTTGCCAAAAGCTTCGAGGAGGATTTTTGCTTCATAGCTTGTATGTATAGCGCAACAGTCTCAGACATGTGGTTTGTGGACAACGGAGCATCTTGTCATATGACAGGGCGCAAGGAGTATTTTACTAGGCTACAGGAGGGAGGCATGAATCTAGTTATAGAGCTTGGAGATGATAGGCGCTACAAGGCGCAAGGGGTTGGCACAGTCTCGTTTCAGAGGGAGTTGGGTAAACCACTCCGGTTTGCTAACGTACTATATGTTCCGGGGTTGACTAAGAACTTCATCTCGGTCTCTGCTCTTGAGGATAAAGGATATGAGGTCAACTTCCGTAAGGGAAGGGTGTTCGGCAAGCCAGCAGAGTCAAGCGAGAAGATGAGTAGGATGATTGGGGTTTGAGAAGAGAAGGTGTACAAACTATAGTTTCAGCCAAGGAGAGCATTGGTCAGTACAACCACAGATATGGGTGAGTTGTGGCACAGGAGGATGGCGTACTTACACTTTGGTGCGTTGGGGCACTTAAGACAGGTAGTCAATGGATTGCCTAAGTTCACAACAAAGAGACATGATCCTTGCAAGGGTTGTGCATTGGGCAAATATGCCTGGAAACCATTTCCACCAAGTGAGCACAGGTCCAAGGGAGTGTTGGATCTGATACATTTAGATGTATGTGGTCCGATGAGTGTGGAGTAAGTAGGAGGCTCCAAGTATTTTGTCTTGTTTATTGATGACTACTCCAGGAAGACATGGATCTACTTTTTGAAGACCAAGGATGAGGTCTTTAGTAGGTTTCAGGAGTTCATGGATTTGGTCAAGTAACAAACTGGCAGATAGATTCGGATTTTGAGATTTGACAATGGGGGTGAGTATACCTCCAAGGAGTTTTGCGCAGCAACAAGGATTAAGAAGGAACTCAATGTTCCTTACAATCCTCAGCAGAATGGAGTGGTCGAGAGGAAGAACAGGACTATAGTAGGAGCAATATGGGCTATGATACATGATCAGGGATTTCCATTGTTCTTATGGGCAAAGGCAAGTTGTGATACAGTATATTTGCAAAACAGGAGTCCCCACACAATTCTGGGGAGGTTGACACCTGAGGAGGTATTCACAGGTACTAGACCGGATGTGAGTCATCTTCACATCTTGGGCAGCGTATGTTACTGTCATGTCCCTTTTGAGAAGAGGACAAAGCTAGACCCCACTGCAGTTAAGGGGTTGCTTGTTGGTTACAGCGAGGCTTCCAAGCTATGTTACCAGAATCGGACCGGAACCGGCAAAACCGGCCGGTCCGACCGGTTTCAGACCAAAACCGGTTCAAACCGGCCCACAGAACCGTTTTAGACCGGTTTTTTTCCTTGAACCGGCCGGTTCCGTACGGAACCGGTTTTTTCTGCTAAGGAGGCCCGCGGATGCAAAAAAAAGATAATTTTTGATTTTTTTTTAAAAATTAGGGTTGGGGGCATTGAGTAAGTAAAAGTGACATTCTCCTTTCTCTTTCATTTTCATCCTTTTACTTAAATTTTTAACATTACCATTAATTGTTTCAGGATGTTTGAGAGTGGTTCCAACCTCATTGGACTTCATATGGAGAAAGTAGAATTTTAGGTCCCATTCAAAATTCAGCAGACTTAACAGTTTTCAGGATTTCAAGATTAGCAGGATTGCAATGCTTCCACTGGATTCTATCATGTAAGAGGGTATGAAACTGAGATTTAATCAAGGGCACCATACCCTTTATGTACCTCGATGTTGGTGGCATTAATTGTTGAACTCTTCTGTCATGACCCCAGTAAAAATGTACCCTTCACTCAAGTATAAATTCTTCTGTTGAACTCTTCTCTTTATCATCGTGTCAAGTGACTTAATGGTGTATCTAGATTCTACACACCAACCTATGTCTTATTTGTAGGCACTGGGCAGAGAGAAGAGTGGTTGAAGGGAAAGACAAAGATTCACATGGATGCACATGAATATGTATTTTTTTTTCGAAAAATTTAATATTTTATGTATTTTTAGAAACCGGTTTTTTGATCCGGTTTTATTCCGGGTTTTTTCCGGTTCCGGTCCGGTTCCAGTTTTTGGGGTCGACCGGTTCGATGACCGGTTCGGTTCTTGCAACATTGGTTTTCACAGCAAGAGGGAGTTGACTATGAGGAGACTTTCGCCCCGGTGGCCAGGTATTCCTCGATCTGAGCAGTCATATCGTTGGCAGCAGAGAAGGGCTGGTGCGTTCACCAAATGGACGTGAAGGCTGCTTTCCTTAATGGAGTTGTTGAGGAAGAGGTATATGTCGAGCAGCTAGAGGGATTTGAGGTAGGCAGCAGAGAGACACGTGTGTGTAGACTGAGGAGAGCCTTGTATGGGCTCAAGCAGGCACCTCGGGCATGGTACTTGAGGGAGATGGGTTTCCAATGGAGCGAGGCTGATCTGAACCTGTATTTTCTTGCAGGGGAGGTGCCTCTCATACTGGTGTTATATGTAGATGACCTATTTCTAACAAGGGATGAGCAAATGATAGCAGACTGCAAGGAAAACCTTGCAGTTGAGTTTGAGATGAAAGACCTTGGGTTGATGCATTACTTCCTTGGTTTGGAGGTCTGGCAACAGGATGGACGCTTCTTCTTGGGACAAGGGAAGTATACAGTGGAGATCTTGTGTAGGTTCAGGATGACAGATTGTAGACCCATGTCCACGCATCTAGTCACGAACTGGAGGAAGATTGATGCATTAGATTCAAAGACAATAGACCCCACTGTCTATCGTCAGTGGATTGGATCGCTCATGTATCTAGTCAACACTCGGCCAGATATCAGCTTTGCAGTAAACTCTTTAAGTCAGTTCATGGTGGACCCTCGGACAATGTTAATGTTTATGCTATCATTATAGTTCTTTGCATTTCATAAAGATAAGAGCATAATAAGCACAAGATCACTGAGAAATACACATCCACAATAGACACAACATTTATCCTGGGAAACCCTCTAGGGGAAGAAAACCCAGCAAAAACTTCCTTATCATAAATAGCT
>JASDQU010201128.1:7606-19115 GCA_032191745.1 Picea mariana | reverse complement strand
GTATGGTATGTTAGACGTGTGTTTCTTGGCACTATTATGGTAACTGACCATTAAGTTCCCTATATTTAAACTAATATTGTCACATAATTGACAATGAAAAGTGAGTTCATGTATGCTTGATGATAGTGTACATTTCTATTACCCACTGTTTGTCAGTTACTCAAATATAAGGTAGTTCCAAGTGACAATATCCTCCCCAACAACTATGAAGAGGCAAAGAAATCGTTGAAAAAGTTGGGTGTTGAATACAAATAATATCGTTCTTGTCCAAATGATTACATTCTATATAAAGACAAATACAAGGACAAAAAGATATGTCCAAAATGTGGGCATGACAAGCATTAAAAAATAAAAATAAAAATAAAACGAGGGTAAAGTGCATGGTCCTCCTCATAAGATATTGAGGCACGTGTCTAAAATCTCAAGGATTCAAAGAATCTTTCATTGCAAATAATTATTCGTGTTGTAGGGGTGGCATTCCTCGCACAAAAGTGAGTCAGGAGTTATGTAGATTCCAACGAATTCAATATCCATGAAACATATAGAGGATACATGGATTGATTAAATTCAAGGATGAAGTATGAATCCTTTGACTAAGCATACCCATGAATGGAGTTAATCTATGCTCACTGCAAAACACTAAATATTATGTTTGGGATAGTCACAGTAGTGATCAATAACAATATCCTCCCACGGTTGTTTGTGAATGAACATCTTGTGTTGGCTCTTATAGTCCTTGGTAGAAGACAAGTGAAGTGAATGGATGTATACCTCCAACCATTGATATATGAATTAGAGAAATTATGGGAAGGGATACATGTATACGATGTATCAAGACCCATCCCAACAAAGAGGTATTTTACATTGTATGGCATATGTGCATACATAACGCATGATTATCTAGGACCAGGAGTTTGTTCTAATAAGCATGTTGATTGATTTGTTTATATCCGTAATATTATTTGACATACTTAATTTAGTTCAACTATCTTATTTGATGTTAACATGTTTCATATACAATATCAACATAGGTCTTGTAACAAAAAGTTATCATGGGTGTAAATATTGTGGAGCTTTTATAAAGGCTAGGTAGTCCAATGACCTATGAAAGTTGGTGTATCACTGCTTGAGGGTATTCCTTCAAGAAGACCACCCTTATAGAAGAGCAACATTTTCTTTCAATGGTAAAACAGAGAAAACCCAAAGACCTGATATCTTTTCACTGACACATTGCCTTAGGCATATGACACAAATAAGGAGAAAGAAATTGCATAGTTGTTCAATTCAAATGAGGAACCTATGTTTGATGATCCTAAATTTTTTGAAACCTATGTCGAGAAAATGCCCATTGGGATGAAAATGAAATCTACATTTTATGAGCTTTCATATTGGGAGCATCTTAAGATTTCCATCCCATGCATATATTAAAAAATGTTTCATCTTCTTTATGGAGACACATCATTGAAAAAAGGTGACACATTGGGTGTTAGGAGAGATCTTATTTCTTCAAATATTAAAAAGAAACATCGGTCAAGAACATAAAGTAGAGGAGAGGTTGGTCCCTCTCAGTCTTTTAAAGAAGGTGATGTCTGATGGATTTTGAAGAAAGATGATCTTTGTATAGTGAAGGATGTTATATTGGGTGTGAAAGTGCCTTCTTTATACAGGTTGAATTTATGATGTTGCTTCATCATATATGAACATTTATTTGGGTAAAAATAACATGACCATCTAATCCTTCTAAGGGTATGTATGTGGATTACATGCTTCTTTTTCTGTAGTGTAGGTTATAATATGCTATGCACCCACAGTTTTATGCCAATTAATTTTGTACGTGTTTATTTTGCATTGTCATTATCCTTTGCTTGTGTGTGGTTCTGTGAACCATGACTTCTCCCAAGACCTACAACACACCATATCTAAATTATCTACATTTGTGCATTGGATTATACCAAAAGAGATTCACATCGCTAACATTCCACGATGGCATCGAGAGATAACTAAGGTTCTTTATATGTTTGTGAAGGAACTATCGATGAGTTGATGAGGTTGAATTAGTTGGGGTGGTCTTATGCCATTAGTTGTTCTTCTTAGAGAGGTACATTAAAAAGTTGAAGGGTTTTGTTCGACAAATGGGAAAACATGAGGGATCTATGGCGGAGGGGTGCATAGTATATGAGTTGTTTTGTTATGCTAGTGAGTACATCGAAACACCACTAGTTTTTCTTTCCTAAGAAATACCTTCCCAAGATTCCACTTCCTAGGCCCTAATCATTAAGCCAATTATATGGGGGGGAATTTGTAGAAGTTTGATGTTGTTTCAAGAACTCGATTTTCGAGTAATGGTCTCATACTTGTTAATCGGGAAATTGGGCACACTAAACATTCGCTAATAAGTGACGTAGCAATTTGGGGGCTTTAGAACGTCTCTCATATGCTTATCAGTCGAACAACTAATTATGTTCCTAGCCCTTTTTCCCTTGGTGATGGACTCCTGTGGTTGGGAAGCCATGACAAGATTTTTTTTTCTCTGTGTGGGTCCTTTTCTTATGAACAAATCCACGTTCTTTCTGCATTTCTTGTTATTCTTTCGGCTAGCACTCCTCTAGCTGATTATGAGTTTTTTTTATTCACATCTTTCTGTAGAATAAAGGGAGAGAGCATGTGGTTTTCATGTCCCCATTTTTGGACTCCCATGTTCATCAATGGAAATGACTTTCGTGGCTTGTCAGTGAAGAACAAGGGAGTCAAAAAGGGTTATTTAATGTCACTTAGTTAGGAGAGGTTATGTATTTAAAGTGACATTAAGAGAATAAAGTAACTTTAGATTAATAAGTTACTTAATTATTAAAAGTGACTTTTAACCTTAAAGTGAAAGTAAAAGGTGGATAAGGGTCATATTTGATTTATTCAAAAAGAGTTATATTTGATCTAGTCAAAAGGGGGAATTTCTAGAAGACAAGGAAGAAGGTTAAAAGGAGGGGTGGAACTTCACTTTGCATCATGTATTCTGATTAATCTCTTTGGAGTGCTCTTTCGATCCATTGTTTCATTAGGATTTAGCAAAACCCTTCCACTATTGCAGTTTAGTTTCGGTGGTGCAATATCCACCCTAGCTAGACAAGAATGAGGATCCATACAGGGTCCTCATTGGAGATTTAGTTTGGGTCTATTTCAGTTGGAAGAAAATCGACATGCGTAGGAGATTTGCGGAACTTTTCAGAGGAGGTCATATTAAGTTTTTGCAGGTTCCATGAGGGTTTCAGGGAAACCATGATAAGGGAGATCCATGTGGGTCGAGTATTGGGGATCATGCGAGGCCCCGCTAGATGTCTAGCCTTGTCCCGCGAGCCCCTTTGCAATATGAGTTGCAGAGTTGTTTAGTTACAGGTGGACGGATTGTTGTAGTAAGTGTTTGAGGAGCATATCGTTGTCGCACTAGAGAGGGTTATATAGTCCAAGGGAGGACACATCATCTTCTTGAGGATATTTTGGCATCATTACCAAGTTCTACTCTCTGTTAGTAGATATTGCATTTTCCTTGCATCCATTAGATCTGTGTGTTAGGATGGTTTTAGCAGTTGTTGTTACAACCAATAAGGATTTTTGTATTGTTGTGATTTTGGTTTTCAAACCATAATAAGATGCCATTGTTATCTTCTCTATTCTTTGTGTAATGAGTGCATGCAACATGTTTGACAATATTCATGAACTTGAGACATTTGCAAACTGTTTGTAAGAAGTTCTAGCAGCCTTAACACAAAGTCTTTGATAAAATCATGTAAAGAGAAACAATTTTTTGGACAGCAAGCATAACATTTCCATCCATCCTAGTTGGGGACATTACATTGGTATCAGATTTGGTGTTCTTGTCAGCCTGTGTGTGCATTCCATGGATGGGGGTTTATTAAGTGTTTGACAAAACCCAAGCCAGAAACTACCAAATTACTACAACTCTATAAAAAACATGTTGAAGTTCCTTAAGAAGGTTAATTTGGAACGTCTAGCTGAAGTTTTGGGAAAGCTAAAGGCAAATAAATACTTGCATGAAACTAGAAGTACATAACATTGGATGAAGAGTTACGTGCAACTTTATCCTTCAAAATATATTACACGCTCGTGCACAGAAGATGGCTCAAGGATTATTTTAAAAGTATAGGGAAAGAGGTAAAGAAGGATGAGCATGAAGGATGGGTGGAGGAGCATGCATTTATCCATGAGGAGGATGTGTGCATAAAGGAAGACCAAACAATATCCTATGATACATCATCAGAACTAACCAAGGAGGATAGTGACATTAGTGTGTTGGATGGGTATACCTCTAATGAATCAACCAAATATGAGGATGCAACATTTGATGATGACCATATGTTCCAATTAGATGATGTTGAGGATCCAACATCTTTCACTGTGTATGATGCTTACGATGATGGTAATTCAAGTGTGATAGAACCTACACATGATGAGTATTCAACACCATATAGCCTTTATGATGTCTATGATGATGAGGATGTAGTTGTACCTCGACATGATGGTGAAATTAAACAAAGACCCTTAGAATTGAAATATTTGGAGGATTGATTATTGGTCAAGGATCAGCAGATTGTACAAGTATTGATGAGGGCAGACGATGCTCATAAGTTTTTTGAAGACCTTATGTGGAAAACTGATATGGAGGAGAGGCAAAAGGGAATTGCAGATGGAGTCACTAGTACCCAATTTTGCATCATCAAACAAGTTCTAGAGCATATGAAATATGAGTATTTACAGTTGTTCATGGATATGGACCTTGCTCTTAAGTTCATTGAAGACAAGGAAGGGAGATTGAAGATATATGCTACCAACTTAGTTTGGCACACTCTTCATTGTTGACAACAATAGAGATTCCATCATATTTGGAAACAGTGACACATAAGTGTGTTAGTGGCACTCATGATCTGAGGGAGGAGCCTCCTATGACGATTCTGCATGAGGAGCACTCAAAATTGCAGGTGTTTGAGAAGAGGTTTGACACAGAGGGTTTTGACCATGTGCATGTTTCGCATTGAAAGGATCATGAGTCGTTCCTTTTGGCTCAAGGCTTAGCTACAAAGGAGGTAGTTGAGAAAATTCTTTGTGGACCAACCATCAAGGAAGTATATGCACTAGTTTATTGAGGGATTGAGTATAGGACAGGTGTGGATACATCACTCTGGGATCCAAGTTTAGTTTATATTAGTAGAGTGATTGTTACAGTGACACATATAGGATACAAGGTGGTACATGAGGATATGGGGGTGTGTAGTGGTATACAATAATATATAGTCGTGTATGATGGTGTACAATGGGGTTTTGGAACGATTCCCTCAGGGAGACCTCTAGACAAGGACTTTAGACATATCATTGAGTTTGGTTCACCCAGGATCGATGAGTGGATAGACAAGCCTCATGGAGGGATATCTCTCGGAGATTGATCTTCGAGTGGGATATCACCAGAGTGGGGACAGAGAGCAGGATACATGTAGGATTTTTCTCAGATGTTACCTTGAGTTCTTGGTCATACCATTAAACCACGCACCTGACACTTTCTAGTCTCGTAGGCAGTGGCAGTGACATCTATCATTGTTTCCTAATTTCAGTATTATATTAAGCCAAACATGGAGGGTTCACTTGAGTTGGTTGGGTGAGGTAGGAAGGATTATAGACATGCCATAGTTCTTTCGTTTTTTCCATGTGGTTAGACCACAAGAGGAGATCTAGATTGTCTTGGATCAGTTCACAGAGATTTCAGCTGAGAGAGTGGTGGATGGCATTATCCACTATGGAGGTCGCACACATGTATTCCATGAATATACACTTAGCGAGAAGATTATGAGGGTTACTGATCCAGGTGGATATTGGTGGCCACCCACCTATTCCAACTGGCTCCTCGTGTCTGCTTTTTATTCAGCATGTCTTTTTGTACTGCTTTATAATTGTGAGTTCTACACTTCTGGGGATGTTTGAAGCCTCACACATTCTCCATGTGGATACAGGTGGCCTCTCACCTAATCCAACTGGCTTATTTTGTATGTTTTCATGTCAGCACATCTTGCTCTACTTCCAGGGTTGTTTTGGCACCCCAAACGTTGTTTTCTTGACTCGCCATAGTCAGAATGTAGACTGAGTCACAGTTTGATGGTGGAATGTGTATTTCTATGAAAGACCTTTCCAATGGGATATCACGCGCCTAAAATGGAGGTCATATGCAAAAGTTACGATCCTTGGAAGTTGAGGTACCAAATTACACCAACTTACCCATAGGGCCCACATGAATTTTCGTGTTTCACCTTCTAGGGTTAGGTTTTTGGATGTCTAGGGTTTTTGCATTCATGAGTAATATAAAAAGGGCCTCTAGAAACTCGTTGTAATCCATTATGCTCAGATGGATGCGCGTAGCAGCCACATCTCTTCTCAGAGATAACTATCACCATTCGAGCAAGTTTCAACCTATTTCATTATTTAATAGAAGATATTGTTCACTAAATATTTGTGTTATTCTTCCTATCTCTGTGTTTATTGTATTTAGTTTGTTAATCAATTCATTTCGCTCCTAAATCTGGATCAGTGGTATCAGAGCGGTCTACTTTTCATTTATTTTTTTCGTGCATGTCCCCGACAAGGTCTGGGTACAAGAAGTTGGGACTCGAACCAATTGAGCCATAACCATATCGGTCGCGTTGAGCCCGACAACAACCCATGGGAGATGAAAAGAAAGATAATGGAGCAGGAGATCCTATTAAAATGTTGATCAAGGAAGCCCTCGTGCGACAAAGGAATGAAATGATGGATACCTTTGTGCAAATCCTTTGACAGTTGCCCACGAGAGAAGCATCTTCATCAGGTGGCCATGCAACCCCCTTCAAGGTACAGGTAAATTTCGATATTCCATTATTTGAAGGACTGATAGATGCGGATGTTGTAGATAAATGGTTGAATCTGCTCGAAGGATATTTTTTGGTCCACAATTTTTTGATCAGGAAAAGATCACTTTTTCACTCCTCAAGGTCATTCCCCATGTTAAACACTGGTGGGATACTTACTCTGAGCAAAGGTTCGTGGAGGAATATGCGATTTTTTTGATGGCCCCGACATGGATTTCTTCCGGGACGCCGTTAAAGAAAAATACTACCATGTTGGAAGCTACGATTACCAGTACACCAGATGGACCACCCTACGTCAAGAAACAGACCATACAATACCAGACTTCACCAATATTTTCCATACCCTCTGCACCAAATTGGGTATCAAAGATTCTGAGTGTCATCTGGTGCTCAAATACTGCGGTTGTTTGCATAGATACATTCAAATAGAAATGGATTTCCTAGACATTGCCTCATTGGGCACAGCTTATAGATACGTTGTCAAGATCAAGCATAAATTTAAGAAGAAATGGGGAGAGTTTGGATCTGCAAACCCCTCACAGCTGAAGCAAGGAAAATGCAACCCCAACCCACATAGAATGGGACCAAGCCGTGTTGGTCACCCTTAGGAAAATCTGTCCAAGACGCAACACAAGAAGGGCAACAAGAAGACGAAGAAGGACACAGGAAAATGGTGTGAGTACCATAAAATTCCTTGGCACAACACTGACGAATTCCACTCCAAGCAGTCCCTCGTGGTCAAGATGAAGGCTCCTGAGTCAGAGGTCGATTCTGATTCCAAGTCAAATCCTAAAGGAGGGAAGGGGATTATCGATGTTGAACCCAGTGCCACGGTCGCTACCACCAAATTCTGGCCAAGCAAACCAGAAGAACCAAAGGAAGGGGAACGCCTCTTTCACTCGCAAATGTTGGTCAAGGGGGCTCTGATTCACTTCATTGTCGATAGCAGTAATCAGAAGAACTTGATTTCAGCAGAGGTCGTCAAGTGGTTGAACCTGCCAATGACACCGCACACATATCCCTACACCATCGGTTGGCTTCGTCAAGGAAGATATCTTTGTGTCAGCCAACAGTGTCGTCTACCCTACGACATCAAGCCTTTCAAAGATGAGGTACTATGTGATATTTCTCTTCTTGAAGTTTGTGATGTTCCTTTAAGACATATTTGTGGAAGCGTCATGTTGTGTATGAGTATAGACCCCACAATGTTATTATTAATTTGGGTAGACAATTGTACATGATCCTAGAGGTGGCACCGCCGACTGCTATTTCTTTAATCTTTTCTAAGAAATCTAGTAAGGTCATTTCACAGACTGGGAAGTTCGTCTTCTTTGTGATCTGTGCTCATAGTAAGAGAAAGGTCATTGCCACATCTATGGCCTCTACACAACGCCTCTCTTTGCAGTAGAAGCAAGTGGATTGGATCGTGGAAGAACACAGAGACATCTTCGTCTCACCTACAGGGGTACCAACACATTGCCAAGTCAAGCATCCAATTGATCTGACCCCCAGCGCACCTCTACCTAATGGCCCAATCTATCGGCGCTCATTGATGGTGAATGATGAAATTAGGTGTCATATCCAAGAGCTTCTTCAAAAGGGGCACATTAGACCCAACTCCTCCCCTTGCGGAAGCTCGATTGTACTGGTGCAGAAGAAGGACAGGACTTGGAAACTCTGCATTGATTACAGAACCTTAAACAAAATCACAATCGGGAACCGCTACCCCATTCCCAAGATTGATGACCTTCTTGACCAACTCAAGGGGGAAAAGTTCTTCAGCAAGATTGACCTGAATTATGGCTACCACCAGGTTCCCATTGAACCAATTGATGTATGGAAGACAACCTTCAAGTCTAAAGAAGGTCTCTATGAATGGTTGGTCATGCTCTTCGGTTTAACAAATGCACTATCTAGTTTCATGGGGTTGATAGACGATGTATTGAGACCCTTCACCAACCCCTTTGTGGCAGTATATTTGGATGACATCCTCATCTTCAGTAGAATGTGGGAGGAGCACATGCGGCATATTCAGTAGGTTTTAAGCACTATGCGACAGCACAAGCTTTTTTCCAACTTGGAAAAATGCTCTTTTGGCATGAACAAGGTCCAATAACTGGGATACATTGTTGATGAGCATGGGGTACATGTTGATCCAGTTAAGATCCAAGTCATTCATGACTGGCCAGCCCTAACCAGACTAATCGAGCTTTGAAGCTTCTTAGGAATTGCCAATTTTTACCTACGGTTCGTGTTGGGATTCTCCTATATTATCTGGGCCCTCAGCCAAGTGACCAAGGGCAGTGATAGGGCCAAGTTCGTGTGGGGGAAGGAAAAGAAACAAGCATTCGAAGATCTAAAACATCATTTGTGCTCAGCTCCAATACTCTCCTTTCCTGATCTGCAACAACCATTCAAGATTGAGACTGATGCATCTGACTATGCTATGGGTGCAGTTCTCACTGGGAATGGTAATCCAGTTGCATACCAGAGCGAGACACTCTCCGATACTATCCGGAAATACCCTACCTATGAAAAGGAATTGTATTCCATTGTAAAATCTTGTTGTCAATGGAAACATTACATTCTGGGGAAAGAAACGATCATACACACTAATCACAAGCCTTTCCAGTTCATACAAACACAGGAGAAATTGCAGAACAACCGCCATCAGAAGTGGTCCACCTACCTACAAAATTTCCATCTCAACATCAATTATAAGACATGTATCTCCAATCGTGTCACTGACTACCTCAGTTGGCCTCCTGTGGCTGCACTTACCACTATGCTCCATTCCTGTGGACATGAAACATCAAAGTGGCCCCAACTTTACCAGCAAGATCCGGACTTCGCCACCACATATCAACTCTTGGGTACATGCGCCACTATCATTGATTTTCACATTTAGGACAAACTCTTATGCCACTTGGGCCATCTCTGTGCTCCTACAATCGAGCATGCAAAGATGATTTGGGAACCCACTACAGTTGGGTGGCAGCACATTTTGGCGTAGAGAAAATTGTGGTCATTCTTCATAAACATTTTTATTGGCCAAAACTTCGATAGGACATCATCAAATATATCAGATCTTGCACTACCTGCGCCATTTCTAAGCCGACCATCAAGAAGAAAGAACTATACCCCTCTTCCTATTCTCAATAAATCATGGGAATCCATCTCCATGGATTACGTTGTTGGTTTGTCATCCACCAAGCACGAAAATGATTGTGTGTTTGTGGTCATTGATCGGTTTTCGAAGATGGCCATTCTCACCGCCTGTAAGAAGAATGTCGCACCGGAAGATACTGTCAAGCTCTTCTTCAAACGAGTTTGGGTTCACTTTGGGATACCATACACCATCATCTTCGACTGAGAAAGCAAGTTCCTCAACACCTTTTTGTCAAGTCTCTGGTCTTTGTTGGACACGAAGGTCACAAAATCCACTTCTTTCCACCCCCAAACCGATGGCTAAACCGAGGTTGTCAATCAGATGATTGTGCACATCCTACACATGTACAATTCTAAGCATCCTTGTACATGGGACGAGAGTCTCCCATATGTCCAACACAGTTACAACAGGACTCTTGATGCAGGAGCATCTCTCCATGCCAACCAGCCTCATTTGAATATTTGAAATGAATGTAATAAATGTTTTAGGTTGGTGAGCCATGAATGCCATGCCTTTGCGCAGGCTATAGATAAGATAGGTATTTATTATAGATCGGCTGAGATCTAGTTCTGGATAGCAGACTAGACAACCATTAATTGTAAATTAATTAGAGTAGGAAAATCTTGGAGGGAAGCGCTAAGAGCCCCTCAGGGTAAAAGAGATATTCAGATCTCATTTTGAAAAAAAGGAAGGGCATGTAGAGCAGTAGAGAGGAGCCGAGAGAGCTCGGGAACACCATTGTAAAGTTACAGGCATTGTTGTCATTATTAATATAACAGAGCAGTTTTTCCTACATTTCTTGTGTGTTAATGGATGTCTGTATGTGTTCCTTTTATATTGAGAATATATGTTGTAGTTGTGTATTTGCAGGGTTCGTTTGATTTCAGGATTGAAGGTCTTTGAGGTTTCATGCCAGGAGGGCGTGACAGAGTGTTGAGACTCTGAATACCGGTGCACAGAGGATGCGCTTCTGAACTCGGAGGAGTCAGACAAAGACGTGCTGAGAGCACAAGCATTGAAGTCAACAACTCATACAGAAGAGGACTTTTGGGGTTACTGAACACCTCAATAGTCAAGGCAGTGTAGCTGAAACACTGTTGTGGACAGAACCTCTGAGAAGTTCTGTAGGAGTTCTATCAAGAGGGTATTGAATGTGTGTGTAAAGAAGGAACTCTGCTGTGAGTTCTGAAGGAACAGGAGGGTATCGAGGGAGTGTGCAGACGGCACAAAAGGAAGGAACTCTTCAAGTTCTATTATCTGAAGGAAGCATCCACTGAGGGAGATTTCACTGGGTTACTGAATACCCAGAGCACTCAGCAATAGGTTGCTTGAGTTGGAAGACTACTAGGGGCATTGTATTGTCCATCTGGGGAAGAAAAAGGAGAATGAGTTTCAATTGTTTCTCTGTCTGAGCCAGGAGATTCCTGCATAGAGTGCA
>JASDQU010201127.1:0-19186 GCA_032191745.1 Picea mariana | reverse complement strand
GTGCAGGTCTGATATCTTTAGATTAAATGATCTGTGATGTGTAGGAGGTTTATATTATAAATACCATCTATCATTTGCTTCATCAAAATACAAATGCTGTGATTATATCTTCGATTTAAATAATGAGATTTATCTTTGAATTTTAAATTGAATGATAAAATGCATAGATTGCTTCAAGATTTATCTTGTTGTAATCATGTATAATTATGAGATCACAGGTTTATGTTTGTGTTTCCTTTTCTGTCATTAAAACCTAAGCTGCTAATACATATTCTGAATTTATTTAGAACAATCATAAGGTTCATTGAAAATTTCTCTCTTGGACATGGCAGTTGGATGTTCACCACTCATGCAAATGCTTGGATACACCTCACTAATTCATTGACATGATAGCTTCTTTGTATTTTTCTGTCATTTACATATCATTGAAACTAGAATGTATGGTTCATCTTTGACTATCTACATGTTCATGTTTCATTAATTTTTTTTGCAAGATTCTTTAAATTTATAAAAGAAAAACAATAAATATTTTTATGTGCTTTCTTTATCTTCTTCCTAGAAGCAATCGTTTTTCACGTCGATTTTCGTAAGTTTCGATTAAAACTTGCATCTTGTAAATCATGTAAATAAACGAGACTTGTATATCTTCTGTTTAAATACAACTACTATAGTTACATTTGAACATATGTACATATATATAGTGTGTTTAGTAATTAGTTAGTTATTTCTCTCTTTTATTTGTTTCTTTTGGGATTCTTAGATTAGCTAATGGAGCCATTAAACCCATCAGAATGAGTTACACCAAACGACTTGGGTTATTTAGACAACCTCGGACTGAACTCGTTCTTCCAGTTGACGAACTGTCAATTTCGCCCATCAACACAGTGGTAGTTAGACTACTTCATCATGGTGGCTCACATTTCTACATGGAACCCTGGTTCTCTAGCTTACTTCATCACTATGGTACACACTTATCCATGGGACCCTGGTATATGGTTGTACTATTGGAAAATTGGTTGTCATTGATGTCAACCTTAGAAGAAGTCTAGAAGCCTCTAGAAGTGATGGGTATATTTGAAGAAGTCTCCAAAGTGGCCCCCTTATGGCATAGCTCTAAGAAAGGTCCTCACAGGAAGATGCTTTGAAAAAGTCTACAAGAAGCCCTAGAAGTATGGTTAAGTAGTTAAAAATCCCAAAGGTGTGGTCATGAAGCATGCAATTGATTGAAGAAAATGAGTATGAATGACATCATAACTGCATGAAAAACCCTCATAGATGGACATTCCTCGCCATGTCATTTCCAACGTTAGATGGTAAGCCACATGGTTCCTCACAGTTGAGAAGTTATACTCTCTTAAAGATGAAGCCCCAGATCTAAGGTCAAAGAAGTTACAAGTTGGCCCTAAAATTAATTAAAGGATAAAAGTTGTTGCAAACAAGAAGTTACAGATCAACTCAAAGATCAAGTAAAGAAGTTACTTGGAAGGGTATAAATACACATCAAGAGCCTCTCATTTGACATCCAAGCAAATTTGTGGAATGGAGCTAGCATAAGTGGGTCTGCACTTGTGCCAGGAGGATTGTTGATCTCAACAAAGAGAATTTGGCCTAGGAGAAAGGAGGTCGAGGAGAGCGAAGTATATGGAGGGGACCATACTGATTTTTTGAGGTTATACGCTGTTTGAAGAAGGTTGAAACACGTATATATGAGGTTGTAGATGGATGAATTACGTATAGAATATATGCGGATTGTAGTAAAGCAAAGCACGAGTGTTCGTAGGTTGACAATAGATGAATCACATATCTGTACAAAATTTTGAAGAAGGTGCTATTCTTTTAATGTTGAAGTTGAGGAAGGTCTGATGGTCTGAGATATTATGCTCTAGGTTGTTACATGATTAAATGTATGCCTTTATGTATGTTTTGATGGTTATATCTTGGAGAGTTTTTGCATTGAATCATATCTTGGAGGTCTTTGGCACATGGTTAGAGTCATGTTTTGGTGATTTTGGACATATGATTCGAGAGACATGGCACCTACTTTGTTGCACATCTTAGAAATTTTGTACATGCTTGAGACATATTTTTGGCACATGCTTGACACATGGTTTGAGGCATATCTTGGATGTTTGGTACATGCTTGAGGCATATTTTAGCACATACATTTGGCATGTGGTTTGTCGCATATCTTGGATGTTTGGTACGTTCTTGAGGCATATTTTGGCACATACCTTTGGCAGATGGTTTGTTGCATATCATGGATGTTTAAGTACATGCTTGAGGCATATCTTGGCACATGGTTTGACACATACTATGGTGATTTTGAGCACATGATTTGGAGATGCCCTTTGGTGATATTGGCATGAGATTTATGCGATCACTGGTATGGATTTGGTTTTGATGATGATGATGTATCAATATCAGTGACATATACAGTGACAGGTTGAGTCTAGCTTTGATAATGATGATGTATCAATATCAATGGAAATTATAGTGAAGGGTTGAGTTTGGTTTTGATGATGATGATGTATTAGTGACAACAATAGTGACAGGTTGAGTCTCACACTTATATTCCAGGGAGGAAGGAAGGAGTAAGGAAAGGGGGTTGAAGCCTCCGTTCGATTGGAGTTGGAAAATCTAGGGAGTTTTAGCTTCCTTCAAGTTGGATCTTGTAAATCAGGGGGTTGGAGCCTCCTCCTAGTTGGAGCTGGAGAAGTCAGGGAGTTGTAGCTTCCTTCAAGTTTGAGCTTGTAAATTAAAAGGTTGGAGACTCCTTCCAGTTGGTGTTGGAGAATTTAGGGAGTTGTGTCTTCCTTTAGGTTGGTGCCTTTAAATAGGGGATTGGTGACTCCTTACCGTTGGTGTTGGAGAAGTTTGGAATTTGGTGCTTCCCGTGGATGTAATATTCAAGATATATATTAAAAAATGTTCCATGGTTTTCTCCCATTTGGGTTTCCACATAAAACTCTTGTGTATTGTGTATCTATGGTTATATGTTGATGATACCGTGAATGAAATCATAAGTGATAAAATTTTGATAACTTAATGTTTACATGTTATGGTTGAAAATGGTAAAAAGTGCTCAATACTGATTCACCCCCCTATCAATATTGGTGAATATTCCAACAATTGGTATCAGAGCGAGGTTCTTCAAAAACAGTCTAAACCCTGGAAGGTAGATCATGGATTATACTAATAATGGAATGCCAATGTTTGATGGTTAGAATTATGAGATATGGAGATCAAGAATGTAATTATTTTTATAGGCACAAGGGTTTGATATTTGGAACTCAGCTGTTTCAGGATACGCTTCTCCAAAGAAATCTCTTAAGACCACGACCCAGAAGGAATTAAAAATAAACAACAAAATAGAAATGGATGCCATCCTAGATAGATTATATCATTTGGTGAAATTCAAAGTGGGACAATGGTCATCAACCAAAGAGATTTAGAATAAGATACATAATCTCTACTTTAAGGAATCTCTTATTGTAATCATAGAGCCAAAGCATGTTGATCAAGATAAAGAAGATGTTGAGATAGAACAAAAATAAAGAAGCTCATTAGGTCAGATATATCCAAAATAAGAAATTGGTGATGGTATGACATATCATTTAGCATAATTCTTGTGTGCCCTAGAAAGACAGAGAAAAGAACCTGAAAATGACGAAGAATATTATGAAGAAGGTGAAGTGGATCTTGAGGGAGAACTAATATGTGCTTTAAGTGAACTAAAAAGGGAAAGGAAGAAAAACAAGTCCCTTACAGAAGAATTGATCAATCTAAAGGAAGGTTCTAAAAATCCCCAAAAAAACTCTGAAGAAGTCCAACAGATTATTAAAAATCTAAAGGTCCAGTTAGAAGAAGCCAAACAAATAGAAGAAACACTCAAAAACCAGTTGGAAGAAAAACATAAAATAAACAAGTCTTTGGAAGATGAAATTAATCAACAAGAAAGAAGACTTGAAGAAGAAATCATCTCTTTCAAAACCCAAATTGAAGAAGCAAAAAGAACGGAATAAGTAATGAGTTTCCAAATGATGAAGAAAGAAGAAGATTGTGAGAAGCTTGAAGAAGAAGTCGTCACGTTAAGAGTCGAAGTTGTCAAACTCAACAAGAACTTGAAGATATATCAAGTACTAGAAGATATTCTCAACTATCAAAGGTCACCCTTCAATAAACCAGGTCTTGGATACATTCGTGAGGCATCATGCAAAGAAGATACAAATTCCAATCCCAATAAGAGCATTGAAGAAAGAGGAATATCCACACAACCATAAATAAAAGTTGAAGAGAAGTGTTCCAGGTTGTCGGAAAAGAAGAATGAAGAGAAGGCTAATAATTATGCATACATTCTCAAAGGAAGGGATCATGGTCAACAAGAGTCAAAGAGGAATTAATGCAAAAGAGGTGTATCTCCAAGAAGACCTTCTACCAACAGGTATCAAAGAAGCTTCAATCATTGTGAAGGAAACAATAGAAGAGAAGATTGTGATTAGTTAAGGAATGAATTCAGAAGGACTACATCACAAATAGGATCATTGGCTTCTTGGTATCAAAGCTTCTTTCCTGGTTATTGTTTTACTTGGAATAAATTTGGACATAAAGTTGTAGATTGGAGATTGTATGGAAGAAATGTTCAAGAAAGAGATGTTTATGTGCCCCCCTACAATATTGACTATCATAATTTCAACAACTATGGACACATAGCTCATGATTGTTGAAACATGATGGAGTCTTCCTTGAAGGAAAACATTAATATCATATACAAGAAGGTTTGGAGAAGAAAGAAAAAACAATAAGAACATGTGAATGAAGAACTCCCAGAGATCATACTCATAGGATTTACAGAGTTGCGAAATCATGATGAATCTACATGTAAAGAGGAAGATGTCAGAATTCAGAAGGATGATCCTGCAACAGAGCAGGATTATATATTGTTCTAAACAATCTAGCTTGGAGACTCCCAACAATGTGAATATTGAAGAGGGGGAGTCTAAGAAACAACTATTACATATTGGAGAATTGTCTTTTAGGTAGTCTGGAGTGTTTGAAAAGGTAGTTTTTGAATGGTTTGATGACAGAGGTGCAGAATGTCTCGTGACAGATTGGTTGATTAAGAAGCAGTTTTCATAACTCATCCCCATGTAGGTATGAAGAAGTTAGCTCGTAGTTATAAGAAATATCATTGGAACACTTTTGAGGAAGAGATTCATGGTCATATAGAGGATTCCAAGCATGTATTCAAGCAAGGATATATTCATTACAGATTCAAGAATGTGTACTTGTTGCATAATTGCAGAGTTTGATTTGAAGATAGAGCATAACCAACTAGTCACAGGAAGAAAAGTTGTGAGAGGCACAACCAGATGGGGGAATAAAAACCATAAGAAGGAGTTATAGTGTCAAGAGCATATTGTTGAATGATTATGTCATTGATGTCAGCTCATTAAAGACATGACCAACCATGAATATTTGAAGTCAAATGATGGAGGAACTTTGACATGAACACTTCTAATATATGTCAATGGATTACACCAGGAAGTACCAATGGAAAAGAAACCCCAGAAGAGAGGAAATAAAGCATATACATGAATCCCATATTCATCTACACAATATCTTGCAAAGAAGACATGGGAAGAGAAATCGTTAGGGGGATTTACCCTTTGCCATTGATGTCAAAGGGAGAGAGAAAGAACACAAGTAGGAGAGAAAGTTTAGAAGCATGAAGAAAGGGGGAGAAATGATCACAAGGGGAGTATGAGTGTTGCCATCAATGCCAAAGGGGGATATTGCTAGAAAATTGGTTGTCATTGATGTCAAATGGAGAGAGAAAGAACATAAGCAGGAGATAAAGTTCAGAAGAATGAAGATAGGGGGAACAATGATCACAGGGGGAGTATGCGTGTTTCCATCAATGCCAAAGGGGGAGATTGTTGGAAAATTGGTTGTCATTGATGTCAACCCTAGAACAAGTCTAAAAGCCTCTAGAAGTGATGGGTCAATTTGAAGAAGTCTCCAAAGTGGTCCCCTTATGTGTAGCTCTAAGAATGGACCTCATGGAAAGACACTACAAAGAAGTCTACAAGAAGCCTTGGAAGTATGGTTAAGTAGGTAAGAATCCCCAAAGGTGTGGTCATGAAGCCCAAAGTTGATTGGAGAAAATGAGTAGGAATGACATCATAACTACATGCAAAACCCTCATTGATGGATAATCCTCGTCATGTTGATTCCAAAGGTAGGTGGTATGCCACATGGTTCCTCATGGTTTAGAAGTTATAACCTCTTAAAAATGAAGCCCCAAAGTATGTTCAAGAAGCCCTATATCTAAGGTCAAACAAGTTACAAGTTCGACCTAAAATTAATTAAAGGAGAAAAGTTGTTGCAAACAAGAAGTTACAGGTCGACTCAAAGATCAAGTAGAGAAGCTACTTAGAAGGGTATAAACACATATCAAGAACCTCTCATTTGACATACAAACAAGTTTGTGGAATGGAGCAAAACAAATCTGGCCTAGGAGAAAGGAGATCGCTAGGAGGATTGGCGATCTCCGCAAAACGAATCTGGTGTAGGAGAAATGAGGTCGAGGAGAGAAAAGTGTATGGAGGCGACTGTACCAGTTTTATAAGGTTATACATGGTTTGTAGAAGGTTGAAACACATATATACGTGGGTTGCAGATGGACGAATTGTGTATAGGGTATACATGGATTAAAGTAAAGCAAAGTGTGAGTGTCTACAGGTTGATAGTAGATGAATCATGTATTTGTGAATTTTTTTGAAGAAGGTGTTATGTTGTTAATGCTAAAGTTGAGGAAGGTCTGATGGTCTGAGATCTTATGCTCCAATATGTTACATGATTAAACGTATGTCTTTAAGTATGTTTTGATGGTTATATCTGTTAGATTTTCATTAGTTTTTGTTAACATTATATTTACTATATAATTTTGATCTTCTTTTAACATTCAATAACCATGTACTAAAATATATAGGCAACATATAAACAAGCACAAGAAGACACAAATTTATCCTGGAAAAACCCCAAACTCTGGGAAAAAACTAACCAACTTTTCTTAGAGAGAATATTCCAATACAACCATGAACACGCTTTATTCACAAGAGCAAACCAACAATGAAGAAACCCTAATAAAAAATACTTATCTCTTCTTCTTGTCAAACCCTAGTGAGGGTAGACAAATGAGTAGCACCACATAACTGGCACAAGATAGGTGCATCACTAGAGAAAAATAACACACCACAGAACTGGCAATTGGTAACTGCAATTGCAACTGCAACTACAACTATCACTACAACAGTAACTACAACTGCAGCTGTAATTGAAATTGCAATTGAAACTGGAATGAAGCAACTGGTAAACACCAAACAATCTTAGTGCAACTCTTCTAGAGGTAGTGCATAAGAGAAACCACCAAGAGCCAACAAGAATATCCTTCCCAAGTAGGGCGCACTCTCCAAGAGAACCATAAACTAGAAATAGTGAAACTGCTGCAACTGCAGTTGAAATTGCCTAGTGCACATTGTAGAAGGAGAACTATGTGACTGTACAAATGAACTTACCCATACTTGTGTTTATACTAATTCGAGCGCCTATCTAGAGTGACTTCTTATTTTCGGTCTTCAAATTTATTTTATTGTTTCTATGGGTCGACTTCTCTTCCTATAAATTATATTTCCACTTTATTATTATTTCCTGTGGGCCGACTTCTCTTTTGTGGTCTTCTATTTCACTTTATTCTTTTCTTGGGTGTTCTTCAACTATTCAATGGTCTTCCTTTAAATTCTTGGAATCTTCTTCTTCTCTAAGAAAAGGTGTCCAGGAGCCAATACCTCCCCCAACTACCGAAACATCAACACTCGCTCTTAGCTAGGGAGGTATTCTTCCACGGTATTTTCTTCTAGTAGTCCATTGACTACTCTGCAATTATCTAGTAGCCCCATGACTACCACCATGCCATCAGTAGCACCATCCTCTGCCATAGTGTATATGACTATGCTGCAATCAACTAGTAGCACTAAGCTACTACCATGTCATCAGCCTTAGTCATGATTTGAAATCCCTAGCATTCGTAAGACTAATACCATGCAATACAATAGTCCCCATAAATATTCAACAATCAACTAGTAGAACTAAGCTACTACCATGCCATCAACCATAATTATGATCTCTGTGACTATGCAACAATCAACTAAGAACACATAGTTCCTACCATGCCATCAACCATAGTCACAAACTCTATGACTATGCAACAATCAACTAGTAGCACACAACTACTACCATACCATCAACCATAGTCATATCCTACAATCAATTGGTAGCTACAAAATCTACCACCATACAGTTCAACAATCTCTATGATTATGTAACAATCAACTAGTAGCACACATCTACTACCATTCCATCAACCATAATCATAGTCTCTAGTCCCTATGACTATGCAACAATCAACTAGTAGCACACAACTACTACCATCCCATCATCCATAATCATAGTCTACAGTCCCTATGACGATGCAACAATAAACTAGTAGCACACAACTACTACCATGCCATCTTCCATAGTCATAGTCGATAATCTCTATAATTATGCAACAATCAACTAGTAGCACACACCTACTACCATGCCATCAACCATGGCTATATTTTCATGATGAATCTAGTAGCACAAAGCTACCCCAATAGTATCCATGACTATACTATGATGTTTCTCCTCTCCTAGTAGTCCCATTCACACCCATCCACTAGGAAAGACTACTCCATTACTCCCTTAGTATCTCCACATGACTGATCTAGGAAACCGTTGTCCAAAGGGAAATATGCTAGAGTATAAACATAACACCTCCCTCTCAACGAGGGTGGACATTCTGCATCATGCCAAACTTGTCTCTAAAGTACTCATACTTCACTCTAGATAGAGGCTTGGTGAGAATGTATGACATGTGCTCATCTATGGATATGTATCGGAGCTCCACAAATCCTCTTTGCACCATGTCTCAGATGCAATGGTATTTGATCTCTATATGCTTTGACTTGTCATGAAACACAAGATTCTCTAAAAGGCTTCACACAACTTTGATTATCACAATGTATCAAAGTTGGCTCCAACTCTATATCAAATAACCTTTTAAGCAACTTATGAAGCCACACTGCTTCATGACTTGCAAGATTGGCTACTATATACTCTGCCTCTATTGTACTGAGTGCCACTGACATTTGAAGCAACATCCTGATGTGATTTTCCTATCTACTGCACTCCCCACCCAGTTAGAGTCTGTATAACCATGCAACTTCACTTCTCCATCTGAGACATATCTAAGTCCACATCCAACCATACCATGTAGGTACCTCAACACATGCTTTGCTGCTATCCAATGTACATGTCTAGGCTCAATTATGTATTGACTCAAAGTGTTCATTGTAAAGCATATGTTCGGCCTAGTGTTAACCAAGTACATCACATATCCGATCAACTGTCTGTACATCGTGGGATCAACCAAATCTAAAGATGAATCACTCAAGATATTCAGATTCGTAACCATAAGTGTGGTCATGGACTTGTATTCCATCATCCTGAATCTCTGCAGGATCTCAAATATATATTTTTCTTGGCTAAGGAAAACCTCATCTGGCCTATGCCACACCTCCAATCCCATCAAATCCAGATCCTTTATTTCAAACTGTGAATTCCCTCTTACACCCATCTGTGAGCTACTCATCCCCTATAAGAAATAGGTCATTCAATATCAAGGGACAACCATCCCGAATGTATATTTTAACCTTGTACAATATTTTACTGCAAATAGATTTTCAATAAGAGAACAAAAAATATACAATGGAAAATACACGCATTATACAGAGATTTTTCCCCTGGAAACCCAAACCGGGAAAACCAACATATTCTATATTCATTCATAGTGATACATTGTTTACAATACAATATACATATAAGATACAACAACATCAAAAAGCCTAACCTAATGACCTGGATTAGTCAACAACCTTAATTCCTTAACCGAAAATAGAAAACCATCGACAAAAACCATGTGCCAAAAAATCGACCAACAATGGACATGAAAATCGAGGCGACACAAAAAATGAGGCAAAAATGAAACACGTTTCCTGAGGCAAAAAAATTTTATGGGGTGCCTTGCCTCTGAACCCCCGCGTAGGGGGGATATTTCCCCCCTACAACCCCACCTCAAACTCCCCTGTGCGCTCGACGCAATGTAGCATGCACTAATCTAATCGTGCAAAGAATATAACACACACCCAACATGCTCCCACTTGTTGTTTTCTTTGCATACATGGGGTTACATAGTCAACAATCTAGGGAAACAAGGCCCATGGATCCTCTACACCAAGAGAACTTCTCAGTGCTCATATATTTTGTTAATTAATCTACAACATTCTTCAAAGTGTCCACCTTCATTAACAACACTTTCTTTTCTTCAACCATGTGTCTCACAAAGTGATATTAAATATCAATATGCTTTGTCTTTAAATGATAAGCCAGGTTCTTCGCCAAAAAAATTGCAGTCTAACTATCACAATCTATCCTTAAAGCTTACTGTACCAACCCAATACCCAAACACAATCTTTGTAACCATACTGCTTCCTTACTTGCATGAGTGGCTACCATGTATTTAGATTTTGTATTTGAAAGTGCCACTACATCCCGTCTTTTTCTCATCCAATTGATTCCTCCTCCAAACAGGTTAAACACATACCCACTTGTAGATCTCCTACAATCCATATCTCTAGCCCAGTCTGCATCCACAAAGCCATGTATGTCCAACACTCTGTCCAATCCCGATCTTCCTTGGTACCACAATCCATAGCTAGAAGTGTCGTGTAAATAGTTGAAAACCCTTTTTACTATTGTCCAATGCTCCTTCCTTGGTTTTGACATATACCTGCTCAAAACTCCCACTGCATGTGCAATGTCTGGTCTAGTACAAACCATTGCATACATCAAACTACCAACTGCACTCACATATGGAACATGAGACATGTCCTCCTCCTCCTCCTCCTCTTCCTGTGTCTTGGGACACTAATCCACAAATAACTTTACACCAACAAGAATAGGGACCTTGACTGATTTACATTCCTACATATTAAATCTTTACAATATTGTCTTGACATATTTTCTTTGATTTAACTAGAGTTTCCTCTTTTTTTGATCTCTTTTAATTTCCATTCCCAAAATGAAATTTGAAGCACCAAGATTCTTCATGTCAAATTTAGAGGACAAATGAGTTTTCACATCCTGGATAAACTTCTTGTTTTTTCCTATCAACAACATGTCATGCACATACAAGACCAAATAAATAAAATGATCACCAATTAATTTAAAATACACACAATGATCCTCTTTGCTTCTTGTACATATAAGTATCAAATTTTTGATACCACATCCTTGGTGATTGTTTTAAACTATACAAGGACTTTTTCAACTTGCATACCAGCTCCTTCTTTCCCTTCACAACAAAGCCTTCAGGTTGCTTCATATAGATTTATTCTTCCATATCCCCATGTAGGAATATTGTCTTCACATCCATCTGTTCTACTTCAAAATCAAATGTAACAACAACAGATAAAATAAATATTATAGAAGTAAACTTGGCAACAAGAGAAAAAATCTCACCAAAACCAATTCCCTCAACGTGGGAATAACCCTTTCCTACTAACCGAGCTTTGAATTTCTCTAGTTTACCTTCTGTATTCAACTTCTTTTTAATTACCCATTTGTTGCCAATGAGATTTCTTCTAGTTGGAAACTCCACTATATCCCAAGCCTCATTATTATCCAAGGCTGCCATTTCTTCATCCATGACCTTTTTCCAGAGCTTTCCATCCTATGAATCCACTGCCTCCTTGACAGTTCTAGGATCATCATCAGTAATAGACAAAGAAAATTTTTAACGAAAATCAGATGGATTATACCTTTCCAATAGCCTTCTTTCTCGAACTGATCTCCTCAATACTGGAGCATGAGGATCGTGTTCTTCTAATTCCTGTTCTTCTGTAGAGTCTGATTCATCATCCTTTAAATCAAACTCTATTTTCTCTAGTTCTTCCTGTTATCACACTAAATTGACTTGGGTCTTTTAGTTTGTTTTCAATCCTTTTTAAGCCTTAGATTTTAAATTTTCTTTTAAAGTCTCATCCCTTTAAAATTTATGTTTGGTAGGACCCCTTAGATGATTAAATTTTTTGAGTCTTAGCTCTAGTTTGATCCTCAAATTGATTTTTGATCCTTGAACCATTTTTTTTAGCTCATGACTTATTTTAGTCCTCTTCATGACTTGTCCCTAGGTCGATCCCTCCCATGACTAGATTGATGTGACACACCTTCCTCCTCACTCATGAACTCATAGGCATGCCTCATTGTTTTTGCTTACCTGTCCAATCATGCTTTGAAGTGGATGCATTGCCTACTCATCAGGAAGTTCTGTAGCGCCTATCACGTTCATCATACTTCCACCTCGAGTCATGATTGCCACGACTGATGTCATGTCCCATGTTTTTAGTGCCAGAAGTCGGTTAAATATGCCTTCAAAGATCTTGCATTTATGAGCCTTGGTAACGATTTCTAATTTTGAAAAACTCAACAGTGCTGCATTGCACAAATTCGCAAGTTTTGATCAGGTGACCACATGTCAACCAAATCCGATGCTGAGAAAGATTGGAGGGCCAAAGTTTTTGAAATCTCATCCTGAGATTTAGTTGAAGATTCCAACAGGTGTCTACTCCACAGGTATCCGGTGTTTCCCCCCCTCTACATATTAATTTTCACAAGAAATCTATGCTCGGGTTATGGTTGGCCAAGTTTTCACAGTCATAAGGGGCTCGTCTTTACATGATAGCATGGTTTTCTTTCTTTTCCAAACCTGTATCTTCATTTCCCGTGTCTAAGTCAATTTATTGCTGCATGACTCAATCATTCAGATCGCAAGCCTGTAAATAGCCTATCCTCTACGTATGCGTTGTGCTACCCAGAGGCATTTCCTAAACCCTCTCTGCCTTCCTTGCTTCCTTTCATATTGGAAGTTTAGCATTTTCACTCAATTGCAAAGGGAAAATTTTGGATTACTCCCTCACTATTTACACTCGAGAATACTTGTACAAGCCTAAGGGTGTAATTCCTAAAGTCGAGCTTGGCCTACTAGCATTAGTCTATCTAAAAGGGTCAGCCTTATATATTTGAAGCCCAATTCAAAGCCTTCCTGGTCATTACCATCCTTTAAGCCTTTTAAAAGCCCTCAATCTGAGCCAGGGAGACTCCTCAATCAAGGAAGACACACAAAGGTGGCAAGGTGGTTAGGACAGAACCGGTGGACATGCATCTTTTTGATACAAAACCCATAGCAAGAGAGGCCTTTCAAAGAGTAGGGTTCCTCTCTTTCTGTTAGAACATGCAGAGAGTCCATCCAGAGGTAGCAAGATAGTTTTCATTGTAGTTTGATGGCAGGAAAACCAAGGTTGATGATTTGGAGTTTAAGGTGACTGAAGCCTCTATCTCAGCTGCAACAGGGATCCCCATTATAGGTGAAAAGTGGTTCAAAGCCATGGTTTTGAGTTTAGCCTATGCAAAAATATCTCTTTAAACCTGAATATCAAGCCAATGATTTGTCAAAAAGTATGCCAAGGAGTCAATTGATTGAACAATTTGACAGATTATTGAAGATCATACAAATATATTTTACTTGTGAAGGGAGATTTAACACATTGTACCAGTACCATATAAGGATGTTGCTACATTTTACTAGTAAGGTTGAGATGAATATTCCCTATTACTTGTTGAGGAGCATGGGTAAAATGTCAGACATGATACAAGACAAATTCAAGGATGTGGATTCTATCCTTTTCCACTCTGGATTAATCAGAATGCTAGTCTCTGAGGAATTGGGTAAGAAAGAGATTTTGTGGGAGCATTTTGTTGTTACTTCTCATTTCAAGTTGGATCTAGCACCAACTCCTCAATCACAGAAGGCAAGTCCTTTGTCACCCACCAATACTTCTAAAGAAGAGACCAGTAGGAAGAGAAAGGGCAGAGCCCCTGTTCAAGTTTCAGAGATCAACAAGCATGCCATAGAAGCTGAGGAGGAATTTTGTCCTTCTCCACACAACGATTTTTCACCACCTCCTCCACCAGGGTTAGAAGAGATGCCTTCTTCTACCAAAGCTACATCTAAGAGAGGGAAGAAGCTTCTCTTTCCCTCTTCTCCTTCAACAGTCGAAATCAAGGGTAAAAGACCTTTCACAAGGTCATCAATTCCTAAGGAGGTTTTCAAAGAGCAGTCTTTACCAGAAACCCATATTCAAAAGAAGAAAGGAAAAAACATTGAAAAGCCTGTGGAGGAGAAATCAGAAACCCTTATTCAGAGGAAGAAGGGTAAAGGTAGTTTTCAGCCTACACAAGGGAAACAAGAAACCCATGTACATAAGGGTAAGGGTAAATGTACTAAAGGACCTTTGGAGAGGAAAGATGAAACCTCTTAGAAAGGCATTGAGAAGCCTGTTGAAAGAAAAGATGAAACCCATGTGCAGGGGAAGAAAGGTAAAAGAAGATCCACCAGGAAACCTGATGAGGTAGACAAGAAATTTCCCAAGTAGGTGGAAGAGGATTCTAAGAAAAAACCTATTGAGACTGTTCATAACACGGCTCCTCCTGACAGTCAAACCTTCAAGAGACTTATCAGGCAACTTAGAGAGTCAAGAAAAGAGGTGGCTCAATTGAAAAAGGAATCTATGTCTGACAGAGCCAAGATGAAAGAGCTTATGGATGGCTATAGTCACACCCTTGACTTGGCAAGGTTTGCAACAAGAAGGGCCTAGCTCCTTCATAGACAACTAAATAATATTTACAGGCAAAACAGAGGTTTCCAATTTCAGAATAGGAAGCTAAAAGCAAAGCTGAAGCACTTTCAAGATGAGGTAGCCCAAAGAAATTTACAGGTGTTGATTGAAGTTTCCATTGAGGATGACAAACCAAGAGCTAACGAGAGCACTGTTACCCCAAATAATCCTGTCAATGCTAAGAAGAAGAAGTCTGGTGTGTTAATTGAAGATCCTCTCTCTAGCAGAAAGAGTGTGAGGTTAAGTGTCAAAATGACAAAATAAATGGTAAAAGGTAAGCCCCATTTTTTAGGATGGTTCCTTTTTGGGAGGGTTAACTAAATTCAAATATTTCCTCTACCATCTAGACAGGCTTCTAAGCGTTAACTATCAGAGTTTTGGGTCTTTTCTAAGTGCTAGCTTCCCCAGTGGTAAAGGGAACTACCTATTGTACAATCAAGGCACATAATTAAAATTATTTTGTCATCATGAAAGACCACCAATTGTTCTGTACATGTTCAAGATGGAAGACACTATGTTTTGGCAATGCTACCTAAATATTCACATAGATGCAGCATAATTGGCGTTACCTAATATTTGGCAGAGAACAAAATTGCCATACAAGTGCAACACAATGGCACTACCTAATTGTGCTACCTAATATTGCATAGAGAGCAACGTCTATACACATACGCAACATAGAGACACTACCGAATATTTTACATAGGGAAAAAGTTTGCACGCATATGCAGCATTGTGGCGCTACCTTTTCTCCTTGTAGTGCGCTACCTAGATTTTCTACCCAAGGAAGATTCCAACAAACACCAAGGATCTAGGTAGACCAAGCTAACAACTTTTGGATTAATTGATGACGGAGAAGGATGTAGAAACACCAGTTGGCATCATGAAGACAACCACATGCTTTGAAGGACACATGGAAAACAAGGAGCTACGCAACAAAAGGGAATCAAATCAGTTTGAAGTTCAGTTGGATTAGTCACCAACATTTTCCTGTTTTATAACATAGGTGGTTAGATAAGTTGTTAAGTCAAATAAATGTTTAGAGTTTTTCAAGGGAAGGAGGCCATCTCGTACCTCCAGTTGTTGCCTCTCTTTTGTTATAAATATATAGATTAATTGCTTTAGTAGGTTCAGATGGTTGAGAAAGGCTCCCTTATACTGTAATATTTTGATGAAGTAACTGTGATCTAGTGATGTACTGGACTTACGACTTTTTGACTAATATAAATCAACTTCTCTTTCAACTTATTTTCTTCTGATGCTAAATGTTCATGCTTTGAATGAATCATATGAATGATTGTGGAGATGTTATGATGGATGTTTGATCATTATGTTATCATGATGTTAATTTAGCTTCCTTAGTTTCTCAGTTCAAGAAGATCTTGTGTTAAGAAACTTTCTTCCTTAGGCTTTTGTGGACCTGATGTTTACAACAATCCCTACACTTCTCTCATTCAAGTCTTCCCTCTATTCATACTTACTCCCAAACTATTGATTGAAGTTAACCAAGACCTTAATTGTCGGTGCATGCTAGCCCTGTTATCCGAGTTAGAACATTATCATTTGAGTCCTTTTCCATTTGACCTTTTAAACACCCTTACATTCACTTATAACTTGATGGGTACTGAGTTTTCCTTCCATGCAATCTGAAGGTGACTCCTAGTGCTAACACTTCCTTACTTGGTAGGACTTCATGTTTAACAACATCCTTCATTTCTCTAAATACCACATCTCGTCTATACACAACCTTCTTAGTTTATGGGTTCCAAAGATTATAACCTTTGAGACCATCTTTATACCCAATAAAGATACAATTTTTAGCCTTCTTATCTAGCTTACTCTTGTTTTCCTTTGGAACATGAACATAGGCCTCACAGCGAGATACCTTGAGATGTGTGAGAGAAGGCTTCTTACCAGTCCATACTTCTTGTGGAGTCTTGTCATCTAGTGCCCATGAGGGTGATCTGTTGACCAGGTAACATGCAATACCCACTACCTCTGCCCATAATTCTTGCCCTAACTTAGCACCACTGAGCATGAACCTTGTTTTTTCCATCATCGTCATGTTCATCCTTTCTGCAACTCCATTCTGTTGAGGTGTATATGGAGTAGTATTCTTCCTTGTTATACCACACTTCTTACAAAATTCTTCAAATTCATTCCCGTGGAACTCTCTACCATTATATTTCCTTAGCACCTTAATTCTTTTCTCTATTTGATTCTCAACAAGAGCCTTAAAATATTTAAACCTGTCAAAGACTTCAAATTTATTCTTGAGGAAATATATCCAAGCATTCCTTGAGAAGTCATCTATAAATGAGACATAGTACACATATTTTCCTAATGATGGAACCAACATAGGTCCAAACACATCACTGTGAACTAGTTGTAAAATTCCTTCTGCCCTCGTTGCACTAGAGGGGAATCTTACCCGATTCTGCTTCCCATATACACAATGTTCACATAAATCAAAATACAGATATTAGTTAGACATACCTTCAACCATACCTTTAACGTGTAGTAGTCGAAGACCCTTCTCTTCGATATGCCCCAATCTTTGATGCCACAACATAACCTTTTCTCCAAAGACTGTAGGAGTTCTTTCTTATTCAACTCCAATATCAAGAAAAATAGAACTATTACACCCATTACTAATAGTTATTCCTTGCAAATTATACAGAGTTCCAAACCGAACTCCCTTTAGCAACACCATTGCTCTTCAAACCATCTTGCAGGTTTCCTTTTCAAATATTGTTTTTACCCCTTCATCATCCATTTTTCTTATATAAATCAAATTCCTGGCCAAACCTGGGATGTGAAGAACACCATGTAGTGTTATAATCCTTCCATCTATGAGCCTCAACTTGAATTTTCCTCGTCCTATGATTTTGGTTGTCGAATCATCACCTAGGAAAACATTACCTCCATCATACCTTTCATATTCATAGAACCATTCATTGCGGGGAGTGATATGAAAGGATGCACTTGAGTCAACCAACCATGCCTCATGATCTGCATGTGTGCTTGAAGAAGCCAAGTACATATCCCCTCCTTCTTCATTGGAGGTATTTTCTTCTGTAGAAGGAGCTTCTTTAGATCCCTTCTTTTTCTCAATTTTGGATCTACACTGCTTCTTGTAGTGCCCTTATTTTCCACATCTTGAGCATACCTTTACAAAATTTATGGGAGATTTAGATCTACCCTTAGACTTAGATCTCCCACTTGAGGACTTAGATATATTTCTTTCTTGGGAGAGTCCTCCTGCAAATAATGCGTATGTGCTCTGTCCTTCCATGTTCTTCCATCTCATCTCCTTCGACAAGAAGGATGAGGAACTTTACCAAACTTCAAGGAAGTTGTATTACTACCTATGGCCCTAACCAAATTATCCAACGAGTCTCGTAAAAAGCACAGTAAACTGATACACTTATCTTCATCTAAAATTTTAATCTCAAGAGATACTAACTAACTTACCACAGTATTGAAGGCGTTCAAATTATTTGCCACTGCGTCTCCATCTCTCATCCTCAGGTTATACAACTTCTTTCTCAAGAAATTATTTACTAGGGACTTAGACTGATACAACTTCCCCAACTTATCCCATCAATCTTTGGTTGTATCTTCCTCTGATAATTTCAGTAATACTTAATTTGAGAGACACAGTCGGATTGTGCTCTTCGCCTTCCGATCCAACTTTTTCCAATCATCTGTTGAAGTTCCTGTAGGTGTAGTACCTCGATCCACTACGATCCACTGATCTTTGTCCACCAATAGATATTCCATCTTGAGCTTCCAAAACTCAAAAATTTTCCCATTAAACTTCTCGATCTCCATTTACAAAGTGCTCGCCATTTCTTTTTACCTAAAAAATCAATACCACAGATCTCCCACTGTAACAAGGCTTATCAGAGTCCCGTGCCAAACCCTTGGCCACAAAGGCGTCCCCCTGATACCAAAAAATCTTTGATACCAAGTGTATATTTTAACCTTGTACAATATTTTACTGCAAATAGATTTTCAATAAAGAGTAGAAAATATACAATGGCAAATACACACATTACACAAAGATTTTTCCCTTGGAAACCAAAACTGGGAAAACCAACATATTCTATATTCATTCATAGTAATACATTTTTTACAATACAATGTACATATAGGAGCCAACAACATCCAAAACCCTAACCCAATGACCTGGATTAGTCAACAACCCTAATTCCTTAACCGAAAATAGAAAACCATCGGCAAAAACCATGTGCCAAAAAACTGCCCAACAATGGACACAAAACATCAAGGCGACATGAAAAATGAGG
>JASDQU010201125.1:0-13784 GCA_032191745.1 Picea mariana | reverse complement strand
GAGTTGATCAGAAAAGAATGGAAGTTCAATTTGAAGTGGGAGATGAAGTTTTAGCTCATTTGAGGAAGGAAAACTAAATGAAAAATGTATCCTGAATATTTGGTAAAGTGGAAAGCTCACCCAATGGAAGATTCAAGTTGGGTAACTGAACCTAATATTTTGAAACATGGGAAGACAGTGCGAGAGATCATGGACAAGATTCCATGAATATTTTAGGCAGAGGAGTATGATGCAGGAACATCGAAATCACATCAAAAGGAAGCGGACGTGGAATTGAAGTCGACACCTCAATGCATCAAAGGAGCCAAACCAACCTTTAACCATCTTGGTAGCGCTGTGGAGATTTTTTATTTTCTCGTTAATTAATTTAGTTGTCTATGAAGTCGGGCCACCGTTTGAAGAGACAAAACAATTGTAAATCTTTTACACGATTGTAATGTATTACAGGTGTAGGATAATTGCACGTATTATTCATTAGATTGCATTTAATTGAGTAGGTAACCACTTGAATAGAATGAAATAGGATTTAGATAGGAGGAAGAAGAGCGAAGAGGCTCTGGGTCCTTAGACAAGTTTTTCTTGTAATAGTTGTAAAGGATAAATGACTATAATTGTGTTTCCTTCTTAAATGAATAGAATAGAGGAAATTGACCCCAATACACAGTGTTGATATTGTTTACAGTTTTACTGTGTTGTTATGTGTTTGTGAATGGATGATGTTCATAGTGAATGAATAAATAATTGAATGAGTTCAATTGTTTCTCTTCTATAAGATTTTGAAAGGAGCGCATGAAGAGCTCAAGGAGTGTGTGTGAAGAAGTCTTTTTCGACTTAAATCTCAAAAGAGATAGCGGGGAATTTTTGTATGAAGAGTATGCATATCGAGCGAAAGGAGTGCGTGTAGAAACAAACTTGTGTTAAAATTTGAAAGCTCGGGAAGTTGAGTGCAGAGTATGCTAGGAGGGCATCAGAAAGTCCTTTGACAAAGACACAGAGTGAAAGTGTTTGCTAGGGATGACATTTAATTTCAATTTCCAAAGGCCCAAGAGGAGTAGTGATTTTAAAATCTCGAAAGGAAATACTTAGGAAAAATTTTAAGTTCTGAAGACTTGAAGCATCTAAAGGTGGAGCGCAAAGATTGAAAGTTCGAAGGAAGATTAAGGGTTAATATTTATTCAAGAGGAGCCAAAATATTTCAATCCAATAGATCTCGAAGAAGTAGCGCACTGGTTAGTTGTGACGAGTTATCGAAATTTCTCAAAACCAAAGGATTTGGAAGAAGTAGAGTGAAATTTGCAAAAACCCGAAACGTGAAATCCCAAAATCATCAGGACCATCCATTGAAAGGGGACATGTGGCGATAGATCAGTGTTTCGTTGATTCATAAATCGAGAAGTTGGATTTAGGATTTGTGAGAATTCACAAAACGCAAAATCAAAATTTAGTCATAGTCGTTGAACCGTGGAAGGTTGTGAACCATCGATTCAACGCAAGTGGAGTTCAAAGATTTCGCATTTTCAGGTATCAGAGGATCGCGAGAACGAGGTGAATCACATCGGGATTTCCGATATGTGAAATATAGACGCGCTAGAAAGGATTGGCCCCGGGTTATAGTGAAGGGTCATATGGGTGAAGGATAAGGGAGGGTATAGCATGCGTTAGGCCCTTGTTGAAATTTCGAGACTCGGGAGTTCGAAAGACAGAGAGTCAGTTAACTCATATACCCGACACACGAAATCGCGAAACACCTTTTGGGGTTAGGCATGTGTTCACAGGGCATGGTCACGTGGAGAAGACTTACGCTAAGTGCTTGTGCACGCGAGTGGAATTTTGTAAAGACCTATGGATTGTTGCTTAGAGGTTCCAGCGGGGAATCGAAGATTGTTTTAGTTCAGTCTTGAGAAGATCCTAAGAATAGGAGGTTGTGTAGCCCTTGGAGAGGAGGGGGGTCTACTCCACATTCAAATTAAATAAACACAATCTCTTGACATTCATCATAGTTGAAGATAAAAAATTATGAGAACATAAAAATAAAAGAAGATAAAAATAGTTTTCTTTGAAATATATCAAAAAATAAAATTGTATGTTACATATTCCTGGAAATTTAAATGTGTTTTTCATATAGACTAGGATTGGGGCTCCTGTGGACCATAAAAAAAATATGTACATGAAATTGGATTGTAGATAGAAGAAGTGGGCGACGGTAGAGAGCAAGACTTGAAAAGAAGAAATTGGAAGGTATCAATCTTTGGTTAGACTTTTCTATTTAAAGATGTGGAATAACTAGATTGGTAAACAAAGCAGGATGTGATCAATATAGACTTACACTAATGGTATATATCTCCCCCTTCATTATTTTCTTGTTGACGCCTTTTTATTGTTGTCGTTAACGGCTACTGGAATCGTGCCAACTTCTTGTTGCCCTTCTTCTGTGAGCTTGTTGATTTCACTTTGGAGCCACTCTTCAATGTAGCCTCTCATGGGGGCCACGTTGATCTCATCCCAAATTTTTATGTTGAAAATATCCTTTTATAATTCCCTTAGATCGATAGAAAGATTACACAGAGCCTGATCAATTTCTTCATTTTGTACCGAATAGTCCACTAGCAAGTTGTCCACGTCATCTTCACCATATTCAAGGATGTTGTAAAAATTTTCTAAAGACAACCCCTTAAAAATATCAACTTGTTCATCGAAGGATTTCTTGGTTAAGGGCAAGGAGTTGATGATTAAGTTGAGATCTTGGACCTTGTTGGTACTTCCGGCTAAGTCTATTTTGGTCAACTTTCTGAATAATTCTTCTTTGCTTGATATGTCTTGTTCACATGATTGGATAATGAGATGTAGGTTCTTCACTTTCTCTTTCCAGCATGCATTTAATTGAGTGATCCGGTTTGGGGATGGCATATCTTCTTATCTTCTTCTCATATCTTTCATGTTGTTGACATAGACGCCAAAAGGGATGACCATGTCTATATAGAAATGTTCTTCATTTTTTAAATCCACCTGCAAATGTTCGTGCAAAGCATTTTCCCTCATTCCAAGGGAAGACATACTTTGTGATATTTCACAGGCTTGAGTAATCAACTCCATTATTTTCTTGATATTCTTCTCCTCATATCCTCTACATGATGTGAGGAGGCTGGAGGATCCTTTTAACTTGGCTGCAGGGGTGGAAGGCATGGTTATTTCTACAGGACTGACAATCAATGGCATAGGAATCAAATCTTCCTCCAATTGCTTGACTTGGTCCTTCAGTATGGCATTCTCGATCTCAATGCCTCCAATAGAATCACCAATAGAATCTACGGTTTCTCAGTGAATTCGGGATATTTGGGTCTGCCGTATGTTCTTAAGGTTAATCTCTGAACGATATTTCCCTTTCTTTTTTCTTACATCTCCTTTTCAATAATTAAATTTTTAGACTCGTTGTCAAAAACAATGCTCTATAATACGAACGATTCATCTTCGTAAAAAAAATTGGTCTCAGCTATTTCCATTGGGGAACTATGGTGGATCACGTCCCTAGGCTGATCAACATTGCAGAATACACTATCTAGATCAGTGTCAAGTTCCATTTCTTCACTTTCAATTTCGGGATATTTTGCTTGCCCTACAAAGTTTTTTCTCTTCTTCTTCACAGGAAGCTTGTGAGAACTATCAATTTTACCATGAGGAGAGTCCTTATCTCCTCCTCCATTTGAAGAATTCTGGGTTTCTTTCTTACTGGGGTGGGTTGTTAGAGCGATGCTTCAGGATGTCGTACTCTTGGAAGTGTTAGCCAGGGATTGAACACTCTTCTCGCCGGGGTATTTTCCCTCTTGTTTGTACAATTCAGTGGTTCTTTGTAATGTCTCTAGGTCGCCAACGTGAGAAGAAGGATGGTTGTCGTCATTATCTCTGTCTTCATTCAGGCATCTCTGGATAAAAGAATTGCTGAAGATAATTGCTAGTAAATGTTCTAAAAAATCTCATTAGGGTCGAACCTTCTTATCTTTTCAACATATCTTAGCTTCAAGTTGTTGATATGGCTTGTGAATTCATCAATTTTGTTGACGTTCCTGAACATGAAGTCCCCAACTTTCCAAGGAAGAGGAATGAACTATTTTTTTCTCTTCTCATGGAATAAATGAAACCAGTAGTTGTATTGCCTTATTATAATTGTAACAAACATTATGTCTATAATGTGACATGGAAGGAAAGAAGGATTTTCCTTGGAGCCAAAAATCATTATCACACCGTAATTATCCATTTTTTCAAGTGCCCCCTTCCCGTCCAAAAACTTGGTTTCTTGGTCAGACATGCAGGGAACATCCTTTCCTAACAACAAATCTTTGAAAATAGAGACAAAGTCATTAAAAACCTCATAAAAATAGTGGGAGGCCTTGTGCCTCCACAAGGTCTAGTACCAGAAGGTTACTGGGTCAAATTCACAGTTTACCTTCTTGGACACATAAAGTTTTGGAAACAAATAGCAATGCGCTATCGCAAAAACCAAGTAGGATGACATATAAAATTTATTCTCCTCTTTGAATCATGACAATTGGGACCATATTTCAATGGAAATTAGCTTCCCCTAATAAAAAATGGCTTGTTCCCTGACTGTGAAATACAAAATATAAAGAATCATGCAGGAAATACTTATTGTGGATTCCTATCCCATTATTCTTGTAAAGAACCAGGCAATTTCCCATAATGGATTTCTAAATGAACTAACCTGCAAGCTTGTGATATCTTCAAGAACTGCGGTCAAGTCTTCTAGGAACTCGGGCAAGAGGTCCAACCCATTATCATTCTTTTTAGGAACTACTTGCAATCTTCTCCTCTAAAGGTCAATGTTGGCTCTGGCAATATTAACATCTTGTGGAAGACCTAAGGTGACAAAGAAAAAAGAGAGTGCTCCCACAGTAGAATAATTCTTTGGCCTGAAATATATCTCTCGATGCACCAAGAGACCACCTCCATATAGTCAAAAATTTTAGGGACACAACCTACACGAGAAATTCCAGAGGTCCAAATTACTTCATTCTGGGCGGAAGGGGATGAGTAGTAAGAGTATGCCCTAGACCACTGGAAGTTCTGGTCCTCATGCCCAAATATGTTCACTGTATAAATGTTGTCAAGCTGGTGCCATAATTTTATGAGAACGTCTATTTTCTCCAGACGATTCTTGAAATGAACAGTTGGAGGGGATAATATAACCCTCTGCAAATCTTGGTCCAATGCATGTGAATGGGAGATCTCCTCGAGCCTTTCACTCATTAATGACAATCTCTACAGTTGTTGGATGATGAGTTGTTAGCATTAAAGATTAGTAATTTGATACTTAGAAGTGTGAAGGTGTGATGCAGGAGCATCTACAACTCATCAAGCGAGCCAGCGCATGGAGCAGAAAAGACAGTTGGACAGCGTCGGCCCCAAAATTTTGAAACACCTTGATATGGTTGCACCAAACATTAATGTGAAGAGTTAATGAAGCGCACTTTGTATATTGTAAATGGACCTTGAGCAGATAAGCTCTCGTCCTTAGTAGATAGGAAGGCATTTATTAGATTTAATGCCATTAGATAAGAATTGATTGTAGATTTGATAGTTGTAGAATTTGAGAGGGAAAACGGAATATAGGCACCCTCCTTTGTACATTGTAACATTATTCAGGTTTATCAACAGGAGCAAGAAGAGAAGAGCAGAGCAGAGAACTGGTGAAGAACACCCATGTACAGATTGAATTAATAGAAGAGAGCCTTTGATTCAGTTTCATGGGTTGTGTTGTTTCTCTGTGTTGATATTATGCTCATGGATGTCTTGTTGTCTGTTATGCAATTACTTGATATGTTGTGTATGTGATTTCTTAGTTGAACAGAAATCTGAGAGAGTAAAGAGAATGAGTTTCAATTGTTTCTCTGTTTGAGCTGGGAGATTCCTGCATAGAGTGCAGTCGAATTCATCCGCATAGAGTGCGTTGGTGAGGCTAGACAGTTAAACTCTTATTCTCATCTTCCCAGAAATTGAATTGGGTCATTAGAGCCGTGCAGGAGAAGTGCAGGCCGAAGTTGAAGTCTCAGTTGTGGATCTGAGAGGAAGTTAAGGACTACTGTTGCAGAGAGTGCACAGAGTCTAGGAAAACTCAACACTTCAAGAGTTGTTGGGTTGAGCGCAAGGAGTGCGTAGACATTCCTCTGAAGGAGTGTGAGAAATTAAGCTCAGGAGGGATAGATCCTTGGTGAACACTGTGGAGACAGATCCAGGAGAGGTTCGAGCAGGACAGAGTTTTGGAGCAGGAGAAATCCTCAAGGAGGAAAATAGATGGCCAAGGTTCACAGAGGAGGATCGTGAAATCCCGTCGGTCGTTGGATCTTGGAGAAGCTGCGAGAGGTTTATCCCTTGGCGCACGGAGAACCAAAGGACGTCGAAATTTGGTCTTCGGCGATTGATGAGGCGGAGTTCATACTCGTCGAAATCGCGAGTAGCGATTTCCCAAATTTATCGGAACTGTTGATTTCCACGGGACAGGTGGCGTAAGATCCCGAGAGATCAGGATTCGACATTTGGGACTTTCCATTGCAAAGGAAGTGTGAATGGTAAAATCGCGATCACACGATCCTTGATATATGGAGGGAGAGCTGACGTGACAGGAGGATAGCACACGTGCATCGGAGTTCGGAGTTCGGGGTTTTGTGGGGCGAGTGAATCGCAACATCAAAGGTGTCGATTTCCCGATAGGTAAAACCACGATATATGAAGGCGTTGACCTTTTGACCATCGAGCTTCGGGGAATTGAAAAACCTGATCCCGTGAGTACTGAACTTGCGATCTTGCGAGTTCCGATTTCCCGACAAGCAAAAGGGGGAGATCGCGAAAGGAGATACCTGTGGGTATTAAGAAATCCCGAGAGGAGTTGGAAGAGCTCTTTGATTCTTCAGGCCTGAGAGAGAGAGAGAAGGTCCTGGTGATCGCGACTGTCCTCCGAGGAGCAGGGACGGTTGCATCAGAGTGGTATCAGAGCGGGAGAAGAGCTCTCTTTGTTTTCAGTAGCAGAGAGAAGAGATTTTCACCATGCCTCCGAGAAGAGGTAGACAATCACCCAATCCAGAGGGGGAAAGGGAATTGTCTAGAGGAAGAGAAATGTCCAGGGAAGGAAGTAACCATGGACAGAACGTGGAAATGGAGAGGGAATTATGAAATCTTCATGCCAGAATGGAAGATATGGAAGCGGCACATAGGCGCATAGTGCATACTGAAGAGTTCAGTGATTCCGAAGTGGAAGAAGAAGCTGGACGTGAAGAAGAGGTTGCAGCAGGAGATGCATCAACTAAACGGCTGATTAAAGCTATTGCCAAGATGAGTTCGAAGACAAAAATGGACATTCTCGTCTATGAGGGGAATCTAGATGCAGAAGAGTTGCTGGATTGGATCCGAGCACTCGACACCTACTTCGATTATGAAGACATCGAAGAGGACAAGAAAGTAAGGCATGCTGTTACCAAGTTGAAAGGACATGCAGCCTTACGGTGGGACAAGCTACAAGCAGATAGGCGCTGCAAAGGAAAACAAAAGATCAAAAGCTGGGACAGGATGATCGCGAAGATGAAAGCGAAGTTCATCCCCAGAGATTATCAGATCACTCTGTTCAGGCAGATGCAAAACCTGAGATAGAAGTTGATGACAGTGAAGGAGTACATGAAGAGTTTTATAAACTCAACATCAGAGTAGGTCATTAGGAGAGCGATGATGAGAAGGTAGCGATATACCTGAATGGTTTGAGATATGACATTCAGGATGAGTTAAGCATGCTAACCATCAGGACGGTGGAGGATGCATACCAGATGGGTCTAAAAGCCGAGGAGAAGCTGAGCCGCAAGAAAGGATAGCGAGGGAAAGGCAGGAGTTAGCCCAGAGGCAAGGCAGTTGCCCAGGAAAGAACACAAAAGCCCAAGGAGGAATGGCAGAAACCTCGGGGTAAAGCTTAAAGAGGTGGAACCTCACAAAGGCAACAATATGCTGAGCCCAGGAGGCAGCATTTAGAGCAGGGTGGCGGTTATGCTGATGCCAACACATTTCCTCATACCAGAGGTAGAGGAAGAGGGCGAGGAGGAATCATCACATGCTTTACATGTGGGAAGGATGGACACAAAGCTGTTGATTGTCTAGACAGAAATATGGACAAAGGAGAAACTCACATCACTGAGGCGCAGAGGCGTGATGCTGAGCACGAAGATGCAGATAGCGGAAGATCGCTTGGGATACATAAAATCCTTTTGACACCTGAGAAAGAGGTGGAAAGCGTAGTGCAAAAGAGCAGATTGTTCAGAATGGCTTGCACAGCCAAGGACAAGAAATGCAAGGTCATAGTTGACAGTGGGAGCACCGATAATCTCGTTTCGACCGAGATGGTGGAAAAGCTGGAGCTAGAAACAACTAAGCACCCGAGTCCATATAAAGTCTCGTGGTTACAGAAAGGACACCGGGTAAGTGTCACTAAACAATTTTTAGTTAAATTCAAGATTGGGAATTACCATGATGAGATTTTGTGTGATGTTATTCCCATGGATGTATGTCATATATTGCTGGGTAGACCATGGCAGTATGACAGAAATGTGGTTCATGACGGTAGAATGAACACGTACACCTTGGAGAAGGATGGAAGAACCCATAGATTGCTTCCAATAAAAAATAAAGAGGTGAAGCCGGAATTAAACAACACCATACTTCTTATGAGTGGGAAGGAGCTTCTCACAAAGATGGAGAAGAACGAAGATCCACAATTCTTTGTTGTCAGGAAGCTGAGAATTGTCCTGACAAGCACAAGAGTCGATGACTTACCAGACGAGATTCAGGAACTGTTGGGAGAGTTCGCTGACATCATCGTGGACGAACTACCTCGTTCATTGCCACCGATGCGGAGTGTGAGTCACCACATTGACCTCATACCAGGAGCCAGTTTTCCGAACAAGGCTGCGTACAGGTTGACGCCTCAGGAGAATGAGGAAGTCAAAAGGCAGGTACAGGATCTGTTGGACAAAGGACTGGTCAGGGAAAGTCTTAGTCCATGTGTTGTTCCAACAACACTGAGTCCAAAGAAGGATGGAGGCTGGAGGATGTGTACAGACTCCATAGAAATTAACAAAATCACCATCAGGTACAGATTTCCACTGTCGAGAATGGATGATTTGATGGATTGCCTAAGTGGGGCAAATTATTTTTCGAAGATTGATCTCAAGAGCGGATATCACCAGATTCACATGAGAGAAGGTGATGAGTGGAAAACAGCATTCAAAACAAATGAGGGTTTGTACGAATGGCTGGTCATGCCATTTGGCTTGACAAACGCGCCGAGCACATTCATGAGGCTGATGAATGAAGTCCTGAGGGAATTCATTGGCAAGTTTGTGGTCGTGTATCTGAATGATATACTGATTTTCAGTAAGACCAAGGCTGAGCATTTGAAGTATTTGGCCATTGTGATGAGAAGACTGCAGCAGGAGAAGATGTTGGTCAACATGAAGAAGTGCTCTTTCATGAAGACAGAGCTCATTTATTTGGGTTTTGTCATATCGGTGAATGAGTTGAAGATGAATCCTAAGAAGGTGGAAGTGATAAAGAATTGGCCATCACCGAGAAATGTTTTCGAGGTGAGGAGTTTCCATGGTTTAGCTAGTTTCTACCAAAAGTTCATTCGGAATTTTAGTGGAATTAGTGCAGCAATGATGGACACAGTGAAGAAGCGGCATAAGACTTTTCACTGGACAACAGAGGCTGAAAAGAGCTTCAATCTGTTGAAGCGAAAGATCACAGAGCAACCAGTGTTGGTGTTGCCTGATTTTCAGAAGACATTTCAAGTAAAATTTGATGCGAGTGGATATGCCGTAGGAGGGGTCTTGCGTCAAGATGACAGGCCTATTGCATATTACAGCGAGAAGCTGGATGACGCAAAGATGAAATACTCCACATATGATAAGGAGTTTTACGCTATTATACAGGCATTGAAAAAGTGGAGGCATTACTTAATACCCAAGGAGTTTGTATTGTATAGTGATAATCATGCATTGCAGTTTGTGAGTCAACAAGAAAAGTTGAACCAAAAGCATGCAAAATGGGTAGAGTATATGCAGAATTTTACATTTGTAATTAAACACATTTCAGGAACTGCTAACAAAGTGGCTGATGCTTTGAGTAGGAAATGTTTACTGTTGCAGGAATTCAGAGTCAAGACGTTGGGTTTTGAGAATCTGAAAGACATGTATGTCGGAGATACAGACTTCGGGGAAGCATATGAAGCAGCCGAGAAGCCAGTTCTCAGAGATCGAACCCCATGGATAGATTATATGATCCAGGATGGATTGTTGTTTCGGGGCAATCAACTATGCATTTCGAATTGCTCCATGAGGGAGAATTTGGTGAAGGAGAAGCACAACGGCAGATTAGCAGGTCATTTTGGACATGAAAAAACATTCGCAAAGCTGAACGAATCATATTATTGGCCGGGCATGCGAGCAGATGTTAAATGATTTGTTGACCAATGCAGGATTTGTCAACATTCGAAGGGCCGAAAACAGAATACGGGTTTTTACCAGCCGTTGCCCATACCTGAGAGACCATGGGAGGCCATTTGCATGGATTTTATATTGGGTTTACTGAGAACGCAAAGAGGAGTTGATTCCATATTTGTGGTGGTGGACAGGTTTTCCAAGATGGCACATTTTATTCCATGTCAGAAGACCAGCGATGCGACGTACATCGCAAACTTGTTTCAAAGAGATTGTGCGATTGTATGGATTGCCGAGAAGCATAGTCTCGGACAGGGATACAAAATTCATAGGTCATTTTCGGAGGACACTATGGAAGAAGCTAGGAACTAATATAGCATTTAGTTCAGCTTAACATCCGCAGACAGACGGAAAAACAAAGGTGCTCAATAGAAGTCTGGGGGATCTATTGAGAAGCTTGGTGACAGAGCACCATAGCAGTTGGGACCAGATATTGCCACAGGCAGAGTTTTCTTACAAAGATTCTATGAATCGGAGCACAAGGAAAAGCCCATTTCAGATTCTGTATGGAACACAGCCAAGGGGAGTATCTGAGCTCAGAGAGTTAGAACAAGCTGGAACTAGCAGCGCTAGTGCTGAAGAGTTCGCTGAGGCAATGAGAGAACTTCACAGTCAAGTGAAGCAACGACTGATGAAATCAAATCAGGAGTACAAGCGCAGAGCCGATCAGCGGAAGAGACAACTTCAGTTTGAAGTTGGTGATCTCGTTCTAGTGCACTTGAGGAAAGAAAGGTTCCCAGGGGGAACATATAACAAACTCAAGATGAAGAAAATCGGACCGTGCAGAGTCCTGAAGAAATTCAAAGAAAACGCTTATGAAATTGAGTTGCCGGATGGCATCGGGATATCTCCGATTTTTAATGTTTCGGATTTATACCCATATAGGGCTGATGAAGTAGAGGCTGGAGCGGAAGAACCAGTGACAGAAACAATTACCAGTTGCACAGAAGCCGCAGATGGAGTGCATACTGGACAAACGAGCAGGAAAGAAGACCAGGCGAAAGCAGTATTTTGAGTACCTGGTCAAATGGAAGAATCACCCAGTGGAGGATGCCAGCTGGGAGACAGAAGTAGTTATACAGAAACATGGTCACACCATACGAGAGCTCATGGACAGGAGCCCATGAAAATTTTTGAGCCGAGGAGTATGATGCAGGAGCATCTACAACTCATCAAGCGAGCCAGCGCATGGAGCAGAAAAGACAGCTGGACAGCGTCGCCCCAAAATTTTGAAACACCTTGATATGGTTGCGCCAAACATTAATGTGAAGAGTTAATGAAGCACACTTTGTATATTGTAAATGGACCTTGAGCAGATAAGCTCTCGTCCTTAGTAGATAGGAAGGCATTTATTAGATTTAATGTTGTTAGATAAGAATTGATTGTAGATTTGATAGTTGTAGAATTCAAGAGGGAAAACGGAATATAGGCACCCTCCTTTGTAAATTGTAACATTATTCAGGTTTATCAACAGGAGCAAGAAGAGAAGAGCAGAGAAGAGAACTGGTGAAGAACACCCATGTACAGATTGAATTAATAGAAGAGAGCCTTTGATTCAGTTTCATGGGTTGTGTTGTTTCTCTGTGTTGATATTATGCTCATGGATGTCTTGTTGTCTGTTATGCAATTACTTGATATGCTGTGTATGTGATTTCTTAGTTGAACAGAAATCTGAGAGAGTAAAGAGAATGAGTTTCAATTGTTTCTCTGTTTGAGTCGGGAGATTCCTACATAGAGTGCAGTCGAATTCATCCGCATAGAGTGCGTTGCTGAGGCTAGATAGTTAAACTCTTATTCTCATTTGCCCAGAAATTGAATTGGGTCATTAGAGCCGTGCAGGAGAAGTGCAGGCCGAAGTTGAAGTCCCAGTTGTGGATTTGAGAGGAAGTTAAGGACTGCTGTTGCGGAGAGTGCATAGAGTCTGGGAAAACTCAACACTTCGAGAGTTGTTGAGTCGAGCGCAAGGAGTGCGTAGACATTCCTCTGAAGGAGTGGGAGAAATTAAGCTCAGGAGGGATAGTTCCTTGGTGAACACTGTGGAGACAGATCCAGGAGAGGTTCGAGCAGGACTGAGTTTTGGAGCAGGAGAAATCCTCAAGGAGGAAAATAGACGGCCAAGGTTCGCAGAGGAGGATCGCGAAATCCTGTCGGTCGTCGGATCTTGGAGAAGCTGCGAGAGGTTTAGCCCTTGGCGCACGGAGAACCAAAGGACGTCGAAATTCGGTCTTCGACGGTTAATGAGGTAGAGTTCATACTCGTCGAAATCGCGAGTAGCGATTTCTCGAATTTATCGGAACCATTGATTTCCACGGGACAGGTGGCGTAAGATCCCGAGAGATCAGGATTCGGCATTCGGGACTTTCCATTGAAAATGAAATGTGAATGGTAAAATCGTGATCACGCGATCCCCGATATACGGAGGGAGAGGTGACGTGACAGGAGGATAGCACACGTGCATCGGAGTTCAGAGTTCGGGGTTTTGTGGGGCGAGTGAATCGCAACATCAAAGGTGTCGATTTCTCGATAGGGAAAACCCCGATATACGAAGGTGTTGACCTTTTGACCATCAGGCTTTGGGGAATTGAAAAACCCGATCCCGTGAGTACTGAACTTGCGATCTTGCGAGTTCCGATTTCCCGACAAGCAAAAGGGGGAGATCGCGAAAGGAGATACCTGTGGGTATTAAGAACTCCCAAGAGGAGTTGGAAGAGCTCTTTGACTCTTCGGGCCTGAGAGAGAGAGAAGGTCCTGGTGATCGTGACTTTCCTCTGAGGAGCAGGGACGGTTGCGTCAAGGTGGTAGGTATGGCAAAGAGAAATTAAGGATTGGAGGTTTCATGACCCCGCCAACCCGATGACCCGTGAAAGACATTCCATGATGTTTGAAATGAACACTCGGAAGGGATAATATAACCCTCCAAAAATCTTGGTTAAATGTGTATTAATGGGAGATCTCCTCAAGCCTTTCACTCATTAATGACAATCTTTACGCTTCCTACATGATGAGCTATTAGCATTAAATCTTACTAATTGCATATTTAGAAATAAGACTCTTATCTATCTATATATAAACATTTATAAACAATGTTTTTATAAACATTTTTTTATTATAAACAAGTGTGAAGGTGACGGGGATGGGGAAGATAAATTAAGGAATGGCCAAGTATGAAAAGCAGTTGGACAGGCTTCAAAATAGGGTTACAAGGGATACTCAGGAGAGGTAAGGGCCCGACGGTCA
>JASDQU010201123.1:0-12971 GCA_032191745.1 Picea mariana | reverse complement strand
TTTTCTTCGCTTCATGAAGCCTCTACTGGTCCTAAAGACTAGGTCCATGATGAAGCTTTTACTGTGGAGGAAAGCATTTGCCAAGAAAATATGGAGGTGTTGAATGATATTAATTGTGTTAGCCCTAGAACAGAAGCATCTGACATCATATCAGATGCCTATATTCTTTTAGATGTTCATAATGATCAACATGCCTCTTGTGGAAATTGTGAGTTTATAGAGAAAATGTGGTCCATGGTAGATGACTCACCTAGATATCGGGTTGAAGCAAATGTTCCTAGCAGCTCTACTCATGATGATGAAGACCCTCTCTTTTTAAAAGAGGGGTTAGTTGTGGAAGAGGTTTCTTCTCTTTTCCCCCAGGGGGTTTCTCACGATATATTTTTACCTGGGATTAAAGAGAAAAGGATTATGTATGGGCAGCCAAAAGCAACAGGTCCCACTGTCCCTGAAATGAAAATTTTTTGACGGGATCACTGTTCTGGAGGAGGGTCATATCAATGCAGGACAACCCCTTTTTGATGTATATTATAGTGATGATGAGCAGCAAGCTTATCCTACATTTGATCACTACAAATATACTGAAGAGTCAGTCAGCAAGAAGAACCACCCCATGGTCCCTATTTATGATGAATACGAATCTGGCCTAGGGGAGAGCCAAGAAGAGGAAAAGGAACTAGAGGAACAACTGAGCACATATTTCATTCCAGATCTAGTCAGCGAGCAGCTACCACCTGAGGTCAGTGAGCCTACATTAGTTGTCCACTCACCTGTGCTTATCAAAGATATTCAACCACATGTGAGCAACTCTGTAGCAGAGGAGGCTGCCTGTCACCAATTTTCCAAAACTTGCCACTCATTCTATGACCCTGTCGGCGAATACATGGAGTGGCATGTCCTTTATGCCTTGGAGCCACCCTATTCCATATCAAATTCACCCTGTGAGGAGAAGTTGAAGAGTGTATCCATTCTGTTGTCACGGTTACACTATCTATTGGTGATCATTGACAAAAGGAAGGAGCTTCTATCCAGGAAGCTGCTTGAATGGCTATGGTGGAAGTTTTCTTTCACCTAGCCCATGTAAAATATTTTATTAGCATTAGGACTGTATATAAATAAGATCCTTTGAGCATGTAGCTCTATTTTGTTACTTTTATTTTTCGGCCTGTATTTTCAGCAGCGGGATGTTTTGAGCATGACTCCATAGCCCAACAACAAGGCAATGAAGCTGCGGAATGAGTTCTTAGAGAATCACAGGGATGACTCTATCCCCCATGGAGCCTAATGTTAGCGACATTTCTTGTCCTAGGCACAAGAGTATTTGGGTCTTCAAGTTGTACGAGGAGCGCCCAAGCACAACATGGAAAAATCTCTTTTCAAGCTTCCAGCCAGTAAGCAAGTGAAATTATATTACGACAGTCAAGATCCTTTCATAAGAGCAGATCGGTGGTCAGTGGGAAATCATGGATAGTAGAGTTGCACCGAGATTAGCGCAAATAGATCGTGCCCATATTGTATGCAGGAATGGATGGCATCCATTCATCCCAAAGGATGCATGGCACAAGATCTGGTCACGTCGGCTTTTCGACAGTTGTGAGTTCAAAGGGTGAAGGTTTTATGTCATGGTACATCTCGAAACCCTGAACCCCAAAGTTTCGATAGCGCCCAAAGCTGAGCCCACAGTATTGAGGGGTAGTCTCAGCCATCCATCTGAAATGAACACTTGGTGCGCGATTAGGCTCCCCGCCTTTTCGCCCATCGTGATTTCAAAGCTCAAGTAGCAGCTCCCTCATATCCCTGATGCGCGAAGTAATGAGAGCGTCCAGGACCTGGGGCCCACAGCAACATCGGGAGAGTTTAGGACCATCAGATTTGGAGGACACGTGGCACCCAATTGAGCCGTCTCAGTGTTTCACCCATCACAACTATGATAAGCAAGGATTAGCTCCTTCCTATTCGCGAACTCTGAAATCCCCTATGGAAATAAAATCAGGGTCACGGTCCATGGTGATTTGGGAAACAAAAGAGCTAAGCAAAAGGGGCCAAAAGTGTTGATTCCAGTCACCGAAAGGACCATCGCGATTTCCAGATGCCAGCGGATACGATTTCACTCCCGGTTTTTGCTTGGAGTAAATGAAGGCAAAAACGGATGGTTGAAACCTCCTTTCATTCATTGAATATGAGATATGGAGGGTCTAGCAAGTGGTCTGTTCGAAGGAGTTCTGTGTACTGATTATCCAAAGAATCCATGTTGAAGTCCTCAATTAGACAGAGAAGTCTGCACATGCCATTTTGGCCTTTAATGTTTCAGCTACCTCCCCTGCAAAGGCCATACGAAGTTAAGGTAGTGTCTGTCATAGGCATATGATCATCCTAAATCTGCATGGGCAGACTGTCAGAAGACATGTAGACGCAATGTTTTTAATGCAGCATCTCGTTTTTGTTGCTGGTGTTGTTTTGGAGTATATGTAGGCGTTTTCCCCATTTTTGTAAGGATCGATGGTAGAGCGAAGCTCCCGATTGTAAAGTTTTAACATATATCCTAGCTCTGGTTATGCATCTGTATGTAAGTTTTCTTGTTTAATTTTAGACAGTCTTTCTTTTCCCGTCTAAGTTTTCATCTTATACTAAGAGAGTTCATGATCGACTGATTCGCACAAATTATGGAAATTATGTTTTGATAAAGGATTTATTGTGGCACTATTGTTTTCTTTGGTTTTCTGCATTTGAGCGTAAGAAGATATTGTGTTTAGATGTCTTCTTCCACAGTCTGTTAGGAACCTAATGTTTATGACAGACCTTTGCATCTCTCTGATACAAGTCTTCCCCCTACTCACCCTTACTACAACTCACTCCCTGAAGTTATCTAAGACCTCACTTGCCCGTGCATGCCTAGCCTAGTTTCAGAGTTGGAACCACATTTTTTGAGTTAACCTCCATTTGATCACCCCATTAAGAAAATCGTGACATAAACTAATGGGCGTCAGGTTCTGCTCCTACTGCAATCCAGGGGTGACTTCCGTCGCCAACATAGGAAAAAAATCTTTGTGTAATGTTTGTATTTTCCCTTGTATCTTTTCTGCTCTTTTCTGAATATTTGTTTGCAGTAGATATTGTACAAGTTTAGAATTTACACTCCTTCACCATGATTCTGTTTTTCCCTGGTAATCATGCAAACTCAAAAACCAACCATGAACCTGTTATGATACCTCTTGATCCGAAAATATATTTGAAAGACTATGGTTAAAATTTAAAGCATGAGTTCATTAACCATTTAGGAATTTGAAGAAAGAGGAAGAATTAAATATATAACATGGAAGCCATAAGATATTTAGATCTAAAGGTAAGCACAAATAATCAGCAAAACATGACAGCAAAATTGTTAATAGAATTCGGCAATATCGCCTACGTCTCTGGGCCTTTGTCTCAGTGGGTGAGGCTTTCTTATTTCTCTTAAAAGATTCAAAAGTACATCAAAAAAGCATCAAATGGATTACAACTAGTCTGTATGTGTTTTTATAGACCTAAAAAAACCCAACAAAACTGACAACACTGAAAACAGTTGAGCGAAGCTCCCAGAAATGGCCTGCAAAGTTGCTCTCCTCAATGGCTTCCCTACATAAAAATGGATTTGACTGTCAAATTCCTCAACATTTCTGTTTATATGCACTTGTTTCAGGATACTAATAACCTTTGTTTTACAAAGGTTTGAAGTTTGCAACAACCTCCCAAATTCCTCCCAAGATCTGGCCTCAAAAGGGCTCCACATCCTCCAATAATGACAAAATCTCCCAAAAAGGGGCTTAAAAATCATTAAAAATTATAACATATAGTTTAAAACCTAAAAATTGGGAAACATTTGGGCACAAAGACCCTTTCTCTGGGCCCCTTGTCACATGTTCCCTGTCATGTGGCTAAGGGTTGGTGCTGGTGCACTGGCTCTTTTGGTCCTAGCTCCTGGTTCTATGTGCATGGCCATATGGCCACACCCCCAAGCCTCCACGTGCCCCAATTCAAATGCCTATCGTTAGCCCCTAGATCTCTAGCCTCCATTCGGTTTGGGCTGGCCCTCGTCGACCGGGGATTATCCCAAACCAAATGCCACCACCAACTTAACAGCCCCAACCGACCGGTGATTATCCCAAACTAAATGCCACCACAAACTTAAATCTAATTTGCATCGTTCCATAAATAAGGAACACTGGTAGCGTAGTTGGTTAGTGCCTTGGTCACTACTCTGTTTCCCAGCTCAGAGGTCACGGGTTTGATTCCCCCGGAGGCAGAACAAACTTTTACCCATCAAACATTGGCCAAATATGGGGTGCCATGTGATTGGGCCATGTCTCACCCTAGGATTGGCTCGTACTGTTGATGCATCAGTCTAGTGAAATTCCTATTTAGCACTACCACATCACCACCGTACATGCCACATCACCACTGTACCTTCCACGTCATCCCCATACATGCCATGTGTCCTTTGTACCTTCCACATTTCATATTGTTGTACATGCCACGTCTCACATCTGCACTGCAAAACTCTCGTTTGTACAGCCACATGTCAGCCTTTCATTAGGCCATCTCATTGTACGAACTACCATGTGGCATCCATACAATGCCAACTCAGCTCGAAAATGTCAAATTTGAGTGACACGTGTCACCTCCTGGTGATGCCATGTCATCATGATTACATCATCATGATGTCATGTTGACGTCACCTTTCGTACCTATTGACGTCAGTGTTGACTTTGACCCAGTTGACTTTTTTTTATATGTTTGTGAATTTAATCAGAACGTGATAAATTTCGCATACGTTGTTTGTTTGAGGAAAAAACATATATGGCTAGAATCAATGCAAATATACCGATGCAATGGCATTGGTTTCGTCCAATTACGATAACTTTGATTTTTAGTCCTTCCTGGATCCATTTTGGATCAGGTATGGGCCATTGCATGGGAGTTGTCAATAGAATGGGAACATATTATATTACTCATATTTCACAACCATTTGAGTACGGGAAATAAATGTAGGCACCTCAACATGGCTAAAAAATGGAAGCTTCGTTGGAAATATTCTTAGGGAAACTCCAAGGAAAATTTTGACTATGAATGGCATTTCTTCTCAATTGGGGAGGTGACGTGCTATGGAAATTGTCACAGTTCCATGCTATGTGAATGTAAATTCATTCACCCAAAGGGATTGGGGTGTCCATCAAATTGAGAAAATAAATAGGGGCTTACATTCTCTCAATAACTTCAAAGGAGAGAACACCCCCTAACAATTTCCCCCATGCACCTTTATGCATGTGAGTATTATTAGTACCAAAACCTTGCATTTAATAGAAATCACCCTTACAACTGATGCAGCCATGAAGCTCCTTGAACAAATTTCCATCTTCCAACCTCTATTTTCAATTTCCAACTTTCTAACCCTATTAATAGTTTGTTAAGTATCATATATGAATGATATATATAGATGTATTGGACATAGCATCAACAAATGACCAAATGAATATATTGATGGATTGATCGAAACATCAATGATAGGAATGGTGGAAGGATTTCACTCTTATTTCCCATAGTAGTTGTACCTATATCATTGCTTTATATTGACTCTATGTATTTTAGAAGAATGTTAGTTGCTTTATATTAAGTATAGTTGCTTGAGAAGATTGTTGGTTGCTTTATATTAATTATATGTACGTTTGAATAATGTCGGTGATAGCATGCCCATATAAACTATCAAATGCACCATTATATGATTTTTTTTTTTTCATTTCCTTAGTACGTGTTTCTTTGAAGATAACATGTTTGAATGGCTACTTTCCCTACTACATATGGGTGGCAAAACCAACGTTATTCTCTGACAGTATTTGTAAAATTAGTTGTATTGTCGGATTTTACTTGAATTTTTTTATTTTTTAGAAAACTCCTCGACATTCATCAAATATCCAGTAAAAGAGACTTTACCATCGAATATATAACAGTTGACCAAGTCAATGATCGTCAAATATCCTATAGTTGACCAGGTCAATGATCTATGTACCAACATTTGACGAAGTCAATATTTTTTTTCATTAAGCAACGTCTCTCTGGTCAATAGTCGTCGAAAGTCCGATGAAAAAGTGATATACAATAAAAAAAATTGAATTATTAAAGATGTTCGACATTGTTTCTATAATAGCAACGGTTTGCAGAGGCTATAAGGGATATTTTTAGGTCATAATACAAAATTTTATTTTTATTTTGTTAATTTCATTACAAATAGTTAAACTACTAAGGTTGATTCTTTGAAGATAATCATCACTGAAAGTTTGGTAAGGAAAAATGTCACATAACATTCCTCTAGGAGGACAAGGTCGAGACGTGAGATTTTCATTGGTCGAGGCTTTGGTTGATCAAAAATGTTATTTCCCTTGTAAAAAATGCAGGGGTTATAATAGAAGGATACTTTTAATAAAAACAACTAAAAAAAATTATAGAGATTAAGTACACCTTGAAGGTGAGAATGAATATCATCCCTTGGTAAGTTATTCATTACATATCTTTATGTTGCACATTGTTTTTGTAAATGTTTATTTGTTAAATGTAGAAGAAAAATAATGTATTTTTTTTTCTTTATGGATATATTCTACATACACAACAAATTGAGAGTAAGTTAAGAAGAGAAGAGGTAGACATAAGATGTATATTTTAATTAGGGTTTATGGTATGGTTCAGTGGTTAAGGGGTTTAAGTTTTAGGGGTACAGGGTGTAAGGGGTTAAAGGTTAATAGGTTATGGTTTAAGGTTGGTTTAGGGGGTTTAGGTTCTAGGGTATTTATAGGTTAATGGGGTTTTAGGGAGTAGGGGTTATAGGTTTAGGGTTATGGATTAAGGGGTTACACCGGGTTAGGGGTTAATAGTTTAGGTGATTAAGCTACCATTCAATACGGGAGTTAATATTGGTTTTGTTGAGATGTATTGACACTTTGTTTGAGAAGTATTTGCAGAGTTTATAATTCATCTTTTGATATTGGTACCAATGCTTTGTTTGAGAAGTATTTGTAGAGTTGTTAATTCCTCTTTTGATATTGGTAATTTTTTTCTTTTTTAAAGTTTTGAAGATCAGTTCTAGCTCCTAGTAACATCATCATTTTTTTTTAAAACAATAATCACTAATGGAAAGTGGAAATGCCACACTAGTTGAATGTCATATTTTTTAGGAAGAGGGAAGTAAAGGAAATATGGATATTCCATGTTCCTATTCTGGCACCTTGAAGGTACAGGTTTGAGGGGGATAGATAAGGGTGGTTTATATTTTATCAGGGTTGCGAGGGGATAGATAAGAATATGACATAATGATGAAGGAAAAATAAGAATAGATTGTTTTTGTTGGTTGTGACTATATATATGAATATGATTCACCATATGTTATTATTCAATACATGAGTTAATATTAGTTTTACTGACAAGTACTGACACTCTATTTGAGAATTATTTGCGGAATTGCTAATTCAAATTTTGATATTGGTACAGATTCTATGTTTGAGTAGTATTTGTAGAGTTGTTAATTCCTTTTTAAAAGTTTTGAAGATCATTTCTAGTTCCTAGTAACGTCATCATTTTTTTCTAAATAGAAATCACTAATGGAAAGTGGAAATGCCACACTCGTTGAATGTCATATTTTTCAAGAAGAGGACAATAAAGGAAATATGGATATTTCATGTTCATGTTCTATCACCTTGAAGGTACAGGGTTGAGGGGGATAGATAAGGGTGGTTTATATTTTGTTAGGGTTGAGGGGGGGTAGATAAGAATATGAAATAATGATGAAGGAAAAATAAGAATATGTTGTTTTTGTTGGTTGTGACTATATATCTCACAAAGTGTCTCTCTTTCTATGTAATGACCCTTGATTATTAAGTATAATTAATTTAATAATATAATCCTAAAAGATTAGCTAACCTATATTTATGTCTTAAAATAACATTTCTAATTGAGTATTATTAATGAGTTAGTCATGATGGTTAATGATTCATTTAAATATTAATTAATTCATTAATTAATTAAGTATTAAATAAAAGGTGGAGAATAAAATATAACATTAAATTAAGTTGCGTATACAAGAAGGGATAACATAAGAATCCCGAGAAGATAAAAGAATTAATGGGAATGGATAAGGGTAATTAAATGTAGGGATAAGGAATTTAATGGAAGGAAGAGTYGGTGAAGGAGGGATAAGGGGGAGAAAGGAGTTGGAGGGAGGATTATTCTAGGGGGAGTTGGCCATGGATTTTGGGGAGCTCTGAGTATTGCAGAGAGGGAGGAATTTTTTGATTGGCATTGACACAGTGGACAGGGGTTGCTGGGGGTTTTGGGCATGGAGGGATAGGATATCCATTGATATCCTAGGGCCAGGAGCTAACTAGTCGGCAGGGAGGTCGGTTTTGGGTAGTGTTCTAAAGAAGAAGGAAGGAAGCAAGCTGGATAACAACATCAGGTTCAGCAAGCTGCGGATAACAGCATCAGAGTTAAGGTATTTAATTCCAATTTATCCTTTGTTTAATTAGATTTATTATTCATTGATAAATTTTACGTGCGTAAGTGTTAAGAAATTTTGGAATTATTCTTCTTTATAAACCTTGTAGAAATTACTATGCATTTGGTAGAATTATTAGAGGTTAATTCAAAACCGGTCTTCACATATGGTATCAGAGATGTAGTTGAAACACTGGAGCCTTAAGGGCCACGTTCCCAGATCAAATTACCCTCTGCTTAGCCTGCACACAAAACATAGAAACTTTAGTAAAAATAAAAATAAAATAAATAGATGCAAAGAAAATTTACCAGTAAAACAAGCAACTAGGGTCTGTATATGTATGCATGTATGCATACACGTACAGGGATATGAAAGGATGATTGCAAATAATATCAGATACCTAAGTACGTCCTACGAACTGTATAAAGTGTTTTACTTCTTTGTGCATGGTAACCTTAATTAAAAAAAAATTATGTGGATGTTGAATGTATATAGGCTTATATGTATGCCCTGAAAGATTGAAGATATCAGACAAATCGAAAACCTGAAAAGCTCGGGAGAAATCAGAGATATTTGCACGTATTCTATCAAGTTGAATAGTCATGTCTAACATAGTTAAGTAATGTCAAAATTAATTACAAATTGTTAAAACATCAAAGGGTTTAGTTATTAACAGTAACATGAGAGAACAACCCACAACTTACCAGCGATACATGTAAGCTAGATTTTGAATGCCAATTACACAAAGTTCAACAACCAAACAAAACCAAATAAGCTAATTATTTATTATCAGTTACGAGAAGTTCAACAAATGTTAGGTATGATACCAAAATGTGTTATTTGAAGAAACAAGGAATAGATTACTCTTTCTTACAGAATATTTTGCCATCTCCAATTTCTCCAGTTCTTTCCTCATCAATGATTGTATCAATTACAGCTTCTACCTGATCTTTAGATACCACAATCTCCATCTTTACTTTTGACACAAAATTGTCTTTAGAAAACTCGGACCCTGCTTGCCACTCTGGAGATCCGCCCTGAGCTCCAAAACCTCTAACATCAGAGACAGTTAAGCCACAAATCCCCATTTTCAATAGACCCGAAGTAACATGGGAGATGCGCCATGGCCTCAAAATTGCTTCTATTTTGAAAAAAATTGGCTTCTGGGACATAATATGAACAAGTGTTGGTTCCATTTGGTGCCTGGGTCGATGCCTTTGTCTGTTACTTCTTCTTCATCTTTCCATTCAGAAAGACCATTCGGTGCTTCGGTGTGCACAGGATTTGGGCAGACTTGCTTTCAATGCGCTGTCCTGAACATTTTCTTTCTTGCTGACAGAACCTTACCCTGTGGCAGAGAACTGAAGAGCCCATTCCGGTGAATTAAAAAAAAAAAATCGCAACCTCCGATCCCCACCCTCGCTCTGCGCATGGTTTCCATAGCCATTTACACAATCAGTAAAATCTCACAAGAAAAGTAAAGTCTCTTCGTTACATGTGCTCTTAAAGCATCTAACCAAGCCTCTCTTCTCTTTAGAGAGCTTCCCCGCAGATATACAAGGATGTCCAAAGCATGTTGTTGTGTGCTGGTTTCACAGTAACGAGCAATAACACTTGCTGCAACTTCTGCCACATTTTCATTTGCACTGTTAGGAAGGAGCATGCGCAAGAGCTAGGGTAGAGCCCCACTGTCCAAGACGGTCTTGACTCCTAATTCAATCCCACACGCAACAGTAATTGCAAATGGACAAAAATATGATTCTTCTCCTTCAAGTTGTTCCCACACCGTTAAAACTGCAGAGCATGCAGATGCTCATGTTGCTCATGAGGAATTGTGCAAGGAGGAAGGAAATGCATCGGCAGGAAACTATCCTAGCATAGTGGTAAGCTTTGATTTTTCCTCTTTTGTTGTCAATCCGGATGTTATTTGTTGGAATCTGTGTGCATTCATGCCTTACACGTTATGTTGTCATCGCAGTTGGACTCAGGGCTTTGTAAAACACGAATCATACATGCAAACACAACGCATGCCACCTCCCAACGCCCAAACGCCTCACGAGAAATAAAACGTGGATTTCCTTATGGGCAGTAGCATTTTTTTATATATATATTTTTATTTATTTTATTTTAATTTTATATTTAATTTTTTTTTTTAAATTTTACTAAATTTAATTTCAAGGTTCAAATCGTAAAATTTTTATTTATTTTTTTTATTTATTATTTTTTTTTAAAAAGGGGGGATAGTGATAAAAAGAAAAAAAAATTTAAATATAACATTCAAATCAAATATTTGATTAAAGTATGATTATGAAGATAATAAAGTTAATTAGTTTAATAAGATATTAGTTAAGTTGAATAATAAGAGGCTAAAAAAAAATAAAAAATTATGGAGTCCATGGGAATTGAACCCCAAACCTCCTTCCACCGGTCGAGTCTTTACAAAATCTGCCCTACCAACGCGCCATGTATTGTTTCTTTTACAATTAATTTAACATTTAAATACTTTAACTGTCATATCCAAGACCACATGCCAAGCTATCAAGCATCTTTTAGAGCCATACAGGTCACATGCCAAGCTATCAAGCACCAAAGACGTAAATGGAGGAGCCCACAAAGGGACGTATGTGCTCAACGTGCCGTCTTAAGAAGAACAATAACGTCAAAAGGTACATAGTGCGGGTGTATGCATATTGGCATAAATTAATAAACATAAGGACGGGGGTCATTTTTAATCAAGTTGTAAGCATAAATTAAAAGGGCTCAGACTAGGACAAGCGGGAAGGAGGTGGCATATTCATTAGGAGTGTAAGCCTAGGAAGTGGCGAGTAAGGTGAAAAGCTAGCGTAGCCACAGGGCAAAGGAACCAATAGTTATTTTCATAGGGGAGAAGAACGGAAGCTTAGATGCTTAAACCTAACCCTAACCTAGCCAATCCCCTATTGGAGTAATGTCTGTTTACAGACAAGTAAAGAAAACTTACGCCTAACCCTATTTCTAAAGTTTAGTAGCACCAATTTAAAACATCCTAGAACTCACCCTGACAACTTTGGTTGATGCAGGTCAAAGCACACAGGATGGTCAGGACTCGAGGGAGTCTAGGTAGGGGAGCGTCGTCGCAAGCACCTCCAACACCACCAGCGCCACCAGCACCATTGCTCGAACTAGTCCTCATACTACGCTCATTGGAAGCCATCAACGAGACTTTAAAGGGGTGACAACCGGCAGGGACTGAAGTGGAACCCCCACCATCTGGAACAAGTAATCCAGAAGCGTCAAGGGATTTAGGGGGAGGACCTCCACCTGAAGACATCATGCGACAGTTGCAGAAGATCAAACTTTCGGAGTTTGCTGAAGGTCGCGCCAGTGAACGCGCGGAAGCATGGTTGGAAGGCATGACCAGGTGTTTTGCCTTAAGGGACTATGTGTCCAGCTCAAAGGCGAAGATCACTATTTTTCAGTTAAGAGACAGTGCCCTGAACTGGTGGGGTAACCTGGAAAGACAACTGCACCTTACCCCAGACATAGTGTCTTGGGAACTTTTCGAGGAGAGGTTCAGGAGGAAATATCTACCGGTGTACTACGAGGAACAACAGGTTGGGGCATTTCATGCCTTAGTACAATGAAACAAAATGGTAGAAGAATATGAGATCCTGTTTATGGAACTAGTCAAATATGTGTCGTATATGGATAACGACCAGCGACAGGCAGAGTGCTTCATCTATGGATTGAACCCTAGGATAAGAGCTATGGTGAGGATGTGGAAGCTGTCTTCAGTAGCGGAGGTGGTGGAAAGTGCGCGTTACATGGAAGAACATATGAACTTGACTGGGAGTGCAAGATCGACATTTCTGCATCGCTCGGGGTTCGTAGGAAAGGCCCTGCGGACATTTCATAAGGGAGGGAGCTCAAGGCCACCTCCTTATGGTAATAGATTCGCGCCAAGGACAGTAGCTACAGGGATTTCAATAGCAGCAAGTGCAGCCTCTCGATCATCGCCAACGGTGCAGACAGGACCACGACCATCTCAGGGAACAGTGAGTAGGGGAAGGGGTTCCAGGGGAAGGAACTCATTTCAAAGACATACACATAACAATGCACAGGTTCAATCTGGTGTTACCTGTTGGAGGTGCGGGGGACCCCATTACCAGCGTGACTGCCTGGAGTTACAATCAGGGTTCGTGCATAGAGAAGGAAAGGCGTCGATGGGGAGAGCAAGTAGCAGCCACCATATTTACACAGCAGTTAATAACCACCAGGCCGAACATCAATCCACGGTGGTGGAGTTGTCAGGTACACTAAATCATATCAATGTTAAGATTTTGTTTGATTCTGGTGCGACAGATAGTTTCATTTCACCATCTGCATTAGAAAAGAGTGGGTTGGCAGCCTATGAGCACGATGACTTTAAACAAGTCGAGATAGCTTCGGGGGAAAAACAAGCAGTAGGACCTAG
>JASDQU010201120.1:0-17677 GCA_032191745.1 Picea mariana | reverse complement strand
AAATAAATAAAAAATATTTAAAAATTATATATGGATGTATAATGGTTATAGTTTGTATCATGGTGGAATGTATATACTCTATGATCCATTTGTGGTGTACTTAAATGTGCTTATAACAATAATATATCAACATCAAATTTCAAGTTGATTTTCTATCAATGTCCTTAGAATGAGCATAAAATGGATAAAATAAGTTGATTTCCTTCAAATGTTCTTAGGACAAATATAGAAATTTATAATATATAATGTATTACTAAACTATAATTATATAATTTTGAGAAAAACTACAACCACTTTGTAAATTTCTAAATTTATTTTTAACTATATATTATATAATTAAAAATAAAATTTCTATGGTTATAAATGATCATGACATTCCTTTATTTTAATGATTTGAGAATATAGTTTAATGATTGTGTGTAATTTATTATTTTCAGTATATGGGTTTTAATGAAATATATATATATGGTTTTTAATGAATTTTTTTTTATTGGTGGGAGACTTTCTTTGTTAATTCTCCCACCCATGAAAAATAAAATAAATAAAAAATATTTAAAAATTATATATGGATGTATAATGATCATAGTTTGTATCAACCCCACGGTCGGGCCAACACTACTACGCGGAAAAACACGTCTGGAACACATTATGCATTCTAATGAACTTAGAACACTTAATTACACTTAAACATATAATTACTACTAGCATTTCAAAGTTAATGGAAATAACAATAATTCATATGCACAACAAAATATGTGATAACATTGCAAGAATCATAGGTATGCAATTTAATTAATTACAAAATTACAAAACATAGTGACACTTATCTTTGAAACTGTCATGCACCACCAACTGCCTGTAAACCTTCCACAAACTTCCCAGCCTTAGACCACGCTGCTCATCACTCTCAGTAGTAGGTCACCCTCGAGCTGGGACTAAGCTCCACCGGGTAAGGAATCATAGGCTAGGTAAGGTTTACAGGAAGAATACACGTAAAAGGAGGATTCTCTCCCAGGAACCACTTATACCCACTGCCCACATACACTCCTTCCCCACATGCCTGTCCCACCCAAGGAGTATACACCTTCTTTGTCACCTAGACAGTCCTTCGGATGCTAACCTCCCTTGCCTTGGGCTTCAGCAATAGACCAGACCAAAAATATTTGAGCTCTATGGCAGCTACAGGGTTCCTTCCAAGAGCTCTCTCCTTCCTCCATGCACTCTCTCACCTGGAGAGAGTCGCTCACGGGCTTGGTAAAACCTTCCTCTTCAACAAAAATCACCACCCTCACTTGGAGAGAGGTCACACACAGGTCATACAACCGGTTTCCTTAATATCATTCCCGTACAAAGCAGAAAAACAATAAGGCTCAACAACGAACATACAACAATAGCAAACCACACCCAGCTAAGAACTTCGTGGCCGCCACAGTCAACTGGGACAACAAACATGGGTTTCCCAAACAGATGATAGACATACGCTTCAAGCCAACCAGGTTCAACAATTACAGGACATTCGGTTTTCCCAACCATCCATACAGAACAGAATCACGGTTCTAGGTTTTGGGGATGCATGATAAGAAATCCATGCGAAGGTCGAACACAAATTCGACGGTTTTGACAAAGGGTGTATTGGCTCCTCCACAAATCAACATAGGACTTTTTGGTTTTAGAGTTGAGTGAGGATATTCTTGCATAGGTCATATGGGATTCCCAGTTCAGACAGTCGACGGTAGAATGGAGGAGGAACCCCCATCATGGCTCAACTCAACAGTTTTAACTACATGCGCTTGGGTTGACACTTGTCACCCATGAATCTCGTTCCTTCCCATTTGTAAGTCACTCGTCCTTCCAAAGAACTTAGGATAAAACATCACATTTACACAGCTTTGGAATAGTAATAATTTAATATTATTCTCAAGGGTTTAAGCCCCCTCATCTTAGCCCGTCTTCCAACCTCTCAGCTCCCTCTCCCTTACACAGGCTTATTGGATGCTGAGTCCCCCATCACTCATTCATCGTGGTCAGTCCGGATGCAGAGATGTTTTGTATTAATACTATGCATAATTACATGTACAAAAAAATCAGGCTTCTGGCCTTCAACACTTAGGCTCCCTGGCCTAATAACACATAAGCCCACTAGATTATATGACTTGGCTCACCAGCCTATAAAAAATAATTACAATTCCTAATTCAAGATTTATACTTCATAGACATGATTTACAATAGGGCTCAGCCTTGGGGACATTACAATCCCCTCCCCTTATTTTTGCATTGTCCTTAGTGCAACTTTGCACTGCATCTACAAGATTTTCAAAATTTTCAAAAAGATGTGGGTACTCTGCCTGCATAACATCTTCATGCTCCCATGTCATGTCCTTAGGACCGTAGCAGGTCCAGTGGACCTTTACAAGCCCTATAGCTCGATTTCATAGCTGTTTTTTTTTCGTGTTCAATATGCGCATAGGATGCACTTGCAGGACACCTTCTTGTTCCACCTGAATCACATTCCAATCGATAACAGGATTAGCATATGGTATATATTTCTTAAGAAATGAAACATGAAACACATTATGTACATTCATGGATGCAGGTAATGAAAGCATATAAGCAACTGGCCCAATCCTTTCCAGGATTTCAAATGGCCCAAAAAATCTGGCTGCCAACTTGGTGCAACTTCCCAACTTCAGGGAACTTTTATTAGCTTTCACTTTCGGGAAAACATGATCACCCACTTTGAACTCTCTATGGGTTCTGTTCTTATCAGCATAACTTTTCTGCCTGTCCTGGGCAACTTTCAAGTTCTGCTTAATTTTTGTTATTTGGTCCTCCATCTCCTTAAGCAACTCTGGCCCAACTACTATTCTATCAGCTAGATTATCCCAACTCACATGAGTATTGTACTTTCTTCCATAAAGTTCTTCAAATGGGCTCATCTTCAATGATGCATGATACCCATTATTGTAGGCGAATTCTACCAAGTGTAGGTAGTCTTCCCATATTGATGGTTTGTCCATCACATACATTCTCAATATGTCTTCTATTACTCTGTTCACCCTCTCTGTCTGTCCATCAGACTCAGGACGATAAGTTGTACTAAAGTTCAGATTCGTTCTGAATCCTTTGAACAATCCTTTCCAGAAATTCGAGGTGAATTTTGGGTCTCTGTCGAACATAATCGTTTTAGGAATTCTGTGCAATCGTGCCACTTCTCTTATGAAAATATCAGCAACATCTGTTGCCTGGTGAGTAGTTTTCAATGGAATAAAATGGGCAACTTTTGTAAGATTTTCCACCACCACCATGATCGAATCATGCATCTTGGCTATTCTGGGCAATCCTGTAATAAAATCAATCGTTACTACTTCCCACTTCCACTCAGGAATGGGTAAAGGTTGCAGCAACCCTGCTGGGTGCCTATCCTCAACTTTAACTTTCTGGAACTCCATACATTTGGCGATGTATTAAGCGATCTCTCTCTTCATACCCGACCAAAAGTAATGGCTCTTGACCACTGCTATTGTTTTCTGATATCCAGGGTGCCTTGCATACGGCACATTATGCATCTCCTGAAAAATCATATGTTTCAAGCATTGGACATTGGGTATAAAAATTATGTTCTTGTACAACAGTATTCCATCTGTTTCCAATTTATAAATTTCCATCTTCTGTGGCGTCTTACCCTGCTGTAGCTTGGCTACCAATTCTCTGTACTGCAGATCTACATTTGCAGCCTCAAGAATTCTTCTTTTAATATCATTCTCATACATGCTAATGGTTGTAGCATGTAATTCATGCACCCTCCTCCTAAGTACATCAACCACTTTATTCTCCTTTCCTTTGATATGCTTGATTTCAAAGTCATACTCACACAGAAATTCTAGCCACCTACTTTGTCTAGCATTTAAGGTTGGCTGATCAAACAAATATTTCAGACCATTATGGTCAGTTCTGAGTTCAAACCTCCTTGCCATGAGGTAATGCCTCCATTTCTTTAGAGCATGAACTATGGCTGCCAACTCCAAGTCATGGGTTTCATAGTTCTTCTTGTGCTATTTTAATTTCCTAGACTCATAACATATTACGAATCCATTTTGACTAAGGACCCCTCCCAGTCCTTCCTTGAATGCATCAGTGCATACTATGAAATCTTCATTTGGATTTGCAATCCTCAGGATTGAAGCATTGGTTAACAACTACTTCAATCGCTAGAAACTTTCCTCACATCCCTCTGTCCAGTGAAACTGTTTCCCCTTTCTTTGTAAGGAAGTGATAGGGTGAGCTATCTTGGAAAACCCTACGATGAACCTTCTGTAATAACCAGCCAATCCCATGAAGGATCTAACTTCTGTTACATTCCTTGGCGTTGACCATTCTCTAATGTCTTCAATATTCTTAGGGTCTACTGCTATCCCATCCTTCGAGATAATATGTACCAAGTAATGGATCTGTTCATGATAAAATGAGCACTTGCTCAGCTTGGCATACAATTGGTGCTCTCTTAACATCTGCAACAACATCCTCAGATGTTGTTCATGTTATTCTTTAGTCCTGGAATACATCAGAATGTCATCCAGGAAGATGATGACAAACTTGTCTAGATAGTCTCTGAATACTCCATTCATCAAGCTCATACAAACAACGGGTTCATTTGACAGTCCAAACGACACCAATGTGAGCTCGTAATGACCATACCTTGTTCTAAAGGCGGTCTTGTTAATGTCTTCATCTTTTATTCTTACTTGGTGATATCTCGATCTTAGATCTATTTTCAAAAATATCTTTGCATCCTTCAACTGATCGAAGATATCATCAATCCTCGGTAGAGGATACTTGTTCTTCACTGTTACTTTGTTCAATTGCCTGAAATCGATGCCCAATATAAACATTCTGTCCTTCTTCTTTACAAATAGGACCGGGGCACCCCAAGGTGACACGCTTGGGCATATATACCCCTTCTTTATAATTTCTTCAAGCTGCAACTGCAACTCTTTTAGTTCTGGTGCATTCATCCTATACAGAGCCTTTGACACTAGAGCTGCTCCAAGCATCAAGTTTAAAGAGAAATCGATATCCCTTTTTGGAGGTAGTCCAGGTACTTCTTGGAATACATCTTCGAACTCTTTATGTACCTCATGATCCTCAATACTTGACACCTTATCCTTAGGCGTTTCCCCCACATGGGCTGCAAATAATTGACACCCTTTTCTCTAACAGTAACAGCTCTAGGAATTCCTTGGACAACACTCTGATTCCCTTCTTCATCTAAGCAAGTGAATGCTTTGTTTCGATAGTCCAATATGGCATGGTATTGGTCCAACCAGTCCATCCCAATTAGACAGTCATAAGGGCCTAATGACATAATGTTCAAATCGACCTTCGTGCTCAGTCGATTCATGTCTACAGGATAGGACTTGACTAACTTTGTGACTTTCCTCTTGGTTCCTATAGCTAGCTGCACTAACCAAGACTTTTCATTTTTACTTCTTATCAAATGCAAACTTTCTACCACTCTAGGGTCTATATAACTATGGCTAGCCCCTGAATTAACTAAAATAGTAAACGGTTGGTTTTTTATCATACCTTCTACTTTAATCATGTGCGACTGATACTCATCTTGCTTATTGTCCAGAGCTGCGTAGATCCTTGGAATTCGACTGCCCATGTCCTTCACTATTTCAGCTTGTTGAACATTGTGGAGAACTCTTACTTTATCATTTCTATGGGGGCAATCATTGTACCTATGGTTTTCCTTACAACCCCGACATTCCATAGGTGGCGGCCTTGACATTTGCCCACTCACTTCAACCTTCCTTGGCTCTCTAAGAGACGATTGTCCTTGAGGACTCTTTTTGAAAAAGGGTGGTTTATTTCCCTTCTGCCTCTATTCTTTCTTGAGATTTTTCTGGTCATCCCAAGCCTTCTGAAAGGTAGGCTTTTCTCATTGTTGTTCAAATAAGCACTTCTCTCTTCTTATAGTTTCTTCCATAGTCTTTGGGTCATCATACTCAATCTTATCCCCAATAGGAGGTGGTAAGCCACTCTGGTACCTATGAATCTTGATAGACTCATCTTTGATGAACGAAACATACTTCAGTAATTCCGAAAACTTTCTTTCATACTCATCAATGGTCTGGTTGTCCAACTTGAGCTCAAAGAACTCTTTCATATTTCTATCATATTATCTTTTAGTTAAGTATTTCCTCTCAAAATACCTCTTGAATTCTTTCCATGTGATGTCCCTTTCCCTAATGTGTTGCACCTGCACAAGTTGATCCCACCACATGGATGCCTTTCCCTTCAATTGATACATGGAAATCCTGCCCTCTGCATGAGAGGAATAATTCTGTAGTTGAAAGTATTTCCTTATACCAAACAACCAAGTTTCGGCATCTTCTTCCTTCTTATGTTCTCCACCGAACGTTCAAGGCTTGATCTTGTTCATTTACCTTTTTAATTCATCCATCCCAGATCTCCTATTCTTTCTGGTAGGAGATGGGCTTGAACTACTGTGTGCTTCCCTACTAGAATGCTTTGGGGAGCGACGATGATGTATGTTGTCACTCCTTGATCTTCTTTTCTTCTCAGGGGTCCTTGGACTCTCTGTCTTGCTTGATTCACTCTCTTTTTTCAATTTCTTTTCTATTCTTTCTAGATTCTTCAACATCCTTAAGTTGAATTCACCCTGCCTATCCCTGACTTTCAATAGCTTTCAGCTATCAGCTCGGCTAGCCTAGGCATCTTTCTGCAATATTTCAATGGTTTTCATCATATGTCCTTCCTTATCCATCTCTTTTCCTTGCCCATTAGAGTTTGACCCTTCGACTCCCAAGTTGACATTCCTTCCTTCTCTTTCGTTCTCTGAATTGGAGGCAATCTTCACCTCTTCCATTCTCTTCTCTCAACGACAATCCTATTTGGTTCTGTCACTTGCTAAGCTTCTGCAAACACACATGCAGAGAATAGGGATTTGTCAAGTCGTCATTCAAAACCATTCTGATTTAAGAAAATGCTTCAGCTTCACAAATTTTTCGAGTTCTGCTCGACTCTGTAATTTTCGGGTGATAGCTCCCTCTTTCTCCCTACCCTCGTAACAAAAGGTCGTGACCAATGCTAGGCTACTAGGTGCTACTTGGGATTTCGACCTTCGAAGAGTTTAAGGTACACACATCTATCTCCCAGAGTTTCGATTTTTGGAATTCACATAAATTGGGTGGAACGATTGTCCACGTTTACCCAACATCCAACGGTTAAAAATCCGCTATGTTTCTTTCCTCTTCAAATATTTCAGCACTTCGGAACTTCGAGTTTTGGGTTTTCGGTAACCAGGAGTTCATAATGCAAAAAATCCAAATCTCTTGTCACTTTAATCCCCAAATTTCGATACACGAGTTCTTGTATGAGATCCAATGATCCTCGATGATTTGGATCTAATGGTCCAGATCTTTTCAGAGTTTCATGTACCGGGAGTTCACGATGTCGCGACTCCAAATCTCTTGTCGCTTCAATCCCCGAATTCTGATATGGAAATTCATGTATGAGATCAACGACTGTGAGCCTCCCTTGATCCGATGGTCCAGATCTCTCCTACGCTTACACTTATCAAATCTCTTCAGCCCTAACTTTCTCGCTAGTTGGCTGGATCCGACGGCTCACGGGATTTTTGCACTTCTTCCTGGAAGTGCTCCACCGTCTGATTCTACCCTTGTTAATCTCTTTCGCGATTCGGGACTTGGAGTGACCAAGAATTTGGTATGTGCTCCAAGTTCATGATCCGTGAATTCACGAAATGATCCAACGGTTCAAACCAACCATGATCAATGACCCATGTTTATTTTGGATCCTAGGGTGGCGAGTTTCTCCATCCACTAATGAACTTCCAAGTTCTGGCTATCTTACGGTCCTCACGATTTCGCGAGTTCTCCACAGAGAATTATGACCGTCCAACTCTGCTTCTCAAGGACTTATGGCCAATGACTTGGTACCCTCCTTATGAACGTTCATCTACTTGATCCAACACTTCTAGTGTGGATTTCTCTCTCTCCTTGTGGCCATATACCACAACGGTTGTAGTTTTATAATATCACTACACCTCCTGAGCTTTTAACAAGGTCAAGTAGTTTGTTGACACTCATAAACATTCTGAGGTCTGAAATTAGTCCTCCAGACATAATTTCTTCTCAAACCCTTGGTCCAAAGACCACTTATCCATCCCATCCAGGCTTAGTGTTGAAACGAGGCTTTGATACCATGCTGTAACACCCCCGACCATCAACCCCACGGTTGGGCCAATGCTACTACATAGAAAAACACTTCTAGAACACATTATGCATTCTAATGAACTTAGAACGCTTAATTACAGTTAAAAACATAATTACTGCTATCATTTCAGAGTTAATGGAAATAACAATAATTCATATGCACAACAAAATACGTGATAACATTGCAAGAATCATAGGTATGCAATTTAATTAATTACAGAATTACAAAACATAGTGACACTTATGTTTGAAACTGTCACGCACCACCAATTGCGTGTAGACCTTCCACGAACCTCCTAGCCTTAGACCACATTGCTCATCACTCTCAGCAGTAGGTCACCCCTGAGCTGGGACTAAGTTCCATCGTGTAAGGAATCCTAGGCTAGGTAAGGTTTACAGGAAGAATACACATAAAAGAAGGAGGATTCTCTCCCAGGAACCACTTATGCCCACTGCCCACAGACTCTCCTTCCCCACATGCCTGTCCCTCCCCAGGAGTATACACCTTCTCTATCACCTAGACATTCCTTCGGCTGCTAACCTTCCTTGCCTTGGGCTTCAGCAACAGACCGTACCGGAAATCTCCGAGCTCTGTGGCAGCTATAGGGTTCCTTTCAGGAGCTCTCTCCTTCCTCTGCGCACTCTCTCACCTGGAGAGAGTCGCTCACAGTCTTGGTAAGACTTGCCTCTTTAACAACAATCACCTCCCTCACCCGGAGAGAGGTTACACACAGGTCATACAACCGGTTTCCTTAATTTCATTCCCGTACAAAGAAAAAAAACAACAAGGCTCAGCAACAAGCATACAACAATATCAAACCACACCCATCCAAGAACTACGTGGTCGCCACAGTCAACTAGGACAACAAACACGGGTTTCCCAAATAGATGACAGACAGATGCTTCAACCCAACCAGGCTCAACAATTACGAGACCTTTGGTTTTCCCAACCATCCATACAGAATAGACTCACGGTTTTGGGTTTTAGGGTTGCGTGATAATAAATCCACGCGAAGGTTGAACACATACTCGATGGTTTTGATAAAGGGTGTACCGGCTCCTCCAAAAATCAACACATGCCTTTTTGGTTTCAGAGTTGCGTGAGGGTATTCTTGTAGAGGTCATATGGGATTCTTGGTTCAGACAATCGATGGTAGAATGGAGGAAGAACCCCCATCATGGCTCAACTCATCAGCTTTAACTGCATGCGCTTGGGTTGACACTTGTCACCCATGAAGCTCGTTCCTTCCCATTTGGAAGTCACTCGTCCTTCCAAAGAACTTAGGATAAAACATCACATTTACACAGCTTTGGAATTGTAATAATTTAATATTATTCTCAAGGGTTTAAGCCACCTCAGCTTATCCCCTCTTCCAACCTCTCAGCCCCCACTCCCTTACCCATGCTTTGTGGATTCTTAGTCCCCCATCACTCATTTATCTTGGTCGGTCCACACGTAAAGATGTTTTGTATTAATACTGTGCATAATTACATGTACAAAAAAATCAGGCTCTTGGCCTTCAACACTTAGGCTCCCTAGCCTAATAACACATAAGCCGACTAGCTTATATGATTTGGTTCACCAGCCTATAAAACATAATTACAATTCATAATGCAAGCTTTATACTTCATAGACATGATTTACAATAGGGCTCGGCCTTAGGAACATTAAAATTTTCTATCAATGTCCTTAGAATGAGCATAAATTTTCATCTGCAATGGATAAAACAAGTTGATTTCCTTTAAATGTTATTAGGACAAATATAAATCATCATCTCTAACATATAAATCAAGTAGATTTGTTATCATTGTCCTTAAAATAGTATAACTCATCATCTACAAAGTTCCATATGATTTGTTATCAATTCTCTTATGTGACGACCATAGTAGCATCACCATTTGACAACCATAGTAACACCACAATGTTTCTAACATGGCCATCTCATCTTAATGTGATGAACATAGCCCCACCGTCGTAATGTGATGAATTTATCCATTTTGTCGCACTGTGACGAACATATCCTTGTCTTCGCAATGTGATGAACATAGTAATGTTACAATGCGACAAACATAGTAGAATTACAATATGAAAAACATAGTAATGTCACAATGTGTCAATCATAGCCCTATCATGAGACAAACATAACCCAATTTTGCAATCTCACGAACAAAACTAGACGTTACAACATGATGAACATAGTAATGTTGCAATGTGATGAACATAGTAGCGTCACAATATGACAACCATAGTACCGTCGCAGTGTGTCAAACTTAGCTCTATTTTCACAATACGACGAACATAGCCCCATTGTCGTAATGTGACAAACATTGCAATATTGTCACAATGTGATGAACATAGGCTTGTCATCATAATGTGATGAACATAACCATATTTTAGGAATGTGATGAATATAGACTCGATTCTCGCAATGTGATGAACATAACATCGACTCTCTCAATTGGATGAACATAACATTGGCTCTCACAATGTGACGAACATAACCACATTTTCACAATGAGACATACATGACTAGCCATAACCATATTGTCGTGATGTGATGAACATAAGCATATTTTCGTAATGTGACGAACATGACTGGTCATAACCCTTATGTGTTACTGTGACAAACATAACCATATTTTCACAATGTGATGAACATGATTGACCATAACCACATTATCGCAATGTGACAAACATAACCATATTGTCGCAATGTGATGAACTTGACTACCCATAACCACATTGTCACAATGTGATGAATGTAACCATATTGTTGCAATGTGATGAACATGTCTCGCCATAACCATATTGTTGCAATGCAATGAACATGACTCGCCATAACCATATTTTCGTAATGTGACGAACATAACCATATTGTCGCAATGTGATGAACATAGCCTCGTCATCACAATGTGATGAACATAACCATATTTTTGCAATGTGACGAACATAGCCTCGTCATCATAATGCGATGAACATATCCTCGTCATCATAATGTGACACAAATATCCTATCGTCATAATGTAACAAAAAATGTTTTGTCGTCGTAATGTGATGAACATAGCCTTTTCATCGAAAAAAATGTCATCTCATCGCAATGTGATTAATATACGACATTTAATTTCATCACATAGCCATATGACATGCGATCTACATATGACATTTATGTTCATCACATAGCCACTTCTAGTTTAAATGTCGTATCATCACAATGTGATGAACATAGACCCGTCGTCGCAATATCCCCATTATCGTCAATATCTGACAAACAATATTTTATTATCACAATGTGATGAACATAGCCCCATCATCGCAATGTGATGAAAATATTATGTCATCATGGTGTGACACAAATATCATGTCATCGCAATATGACAAACTTAGTACCTCCCTTGCAATGTGATGAAAATAACCATATTGCCACAATATGACGAACATAGCCTTGTTGTCACAATGCCATCAACATAGCTTTGTCATTGCAATATTACACAAATATCATATAATCATAATGTGATAAACAATTCCAAATGTCGTTATATGAATGTCGTTTATAGTCTTGAACCATGGTCACCTAGGAACAAGAACTGGTAAACATGGTTAACCATTGTCAACCATGGTCAACCAAGTTCAACCATAGTGAAGGTCATCCATAGTGAAATTGATCCGCATGCCTATATGAAAATCAGACTCCATAAATTGAATACACAATGAAGAACAAATAATGACCATTTCTCATTCATTGAGAGAGAGAGGAACACCTTTTATAGGAAATTCTTCTCATGGTTACAATAGAAAAAGTTGAAGTGATAAAAAACTACTAAGTATTACAATAGAAAAACTCGAGGATTTTCTTTATTAACCATTATAATAAAAAAAGCTAAAACAAGATAAATATACTAAATATTTTATAGAACTTTCATCCTCATCCTCAGTTGGTGAAGGAAGGCATGACCCCTTCCTGGTAGCCTAGAACGTAAATCATAATGAACGTTTATAGAAGTTAACCATGGTGAAGGTGTACGGAAGTTAACCATGGTCATGGTCAATCATAATTAACCATGATCATGGTAATCAAAGGTCAACTGCAATTAACCATGGTCATGGTCAACCAAGGTCAACCATAATGAACATTTCCTTACCAAATTCAACCAAGCTCTACCAAATTTAACCATGGGTATGGTCAACCATAGTAAATGTAAATTAATTTATTAATACTTTAGTAACCTATTATTAAAGTATTAATATTTTTTAATGTTTTAATGTATTAATTCTTTAATATTAATGTTTTAATATTAATATTAATATTTTTTTATTAATAATATTAATAAATACATTATTAATTAATTTATTATTATTTTAATAATGTATTATTTATGTTTTATTTTATTAGAGTATTAATACTTTAACAATGTATTAGTATATTAATTAATTAATTACATTACATTATTAATGTATTAGTACTTTAATATCTTACATTATACATTAATGTATTACTTAATTAATACATTACATTATTAATGTATCATTTATTTAATAGATTATACTTTAATAATATTTGTATTAATGTATTATTACTTTAAAAATGTATTATTAATATATTAATTTATTATTGTATTAATACTTTGTCAATGTATTAATTAAAAATGTATTAATGTATTAATTAATTCATGTATTACATTATTAATGTATTAATACATGACTAATATATTAATACTTTAATAATATTTGTATTAATGTATTATTACTTTAATAATGTATTATTAATATATTAATTTATTATTGTATTAATACTCTAATAATGTATTAGTTAAAAATGTATTGATGTATTAATTAATTTATACATTACATTATTAATGTATTAATATTTAATGTGTTACATTATGTATAATGCATTAATACTTTAATTTATATATTATAACAATGTAATAATGTATTGTTAATATATTAATAATTTATTATGTTACATTATGAATTAATGTAATAATGAATTATTTTATTAGTGTATTAATACTTTATTAATTTATTTTTTAATGCATTTAATGTATTCATTGATATATTTAATGTATTAATTTATTATTGTGTTATTACTTTATCAATATATTAATTAATACGTTAGTTTATTTTAGAAGACCAGGAAATTTAATAATTGTTCACTTGCCCGTCGTTACCGTTTAAACCCCAATCTTATCCTTTAACGGCTCGAATTCATTTCACAACTTTTTAGTTCATTAGTGTACTTTAATGACCGACATCAATGGAGCCTTTCATGAAAAAAGTAAATGAAAATGATAGTGATATTTGTAGTTCATCAAGTAGTTTGGATCTTGAAAAGGACAGAGAAAGCGAGAACCACGACGAAACAGTATGCCATGAGGATCACGAGGAGTAATGGTATGTGATCAGTAACTAATTTGCAGCGTGGCATTAAGAGTGATATGCATTTAATGCTTGATAATTGTATATATTTCTCATTCGCTCCACCATTTTTTCATTCTCAAGTGAGCTGCAACAAGATTTATGGAGCAACCGATATATTCTTCTCAAGTAAACTAGGATAACTTCCTTATTAAGGAAGAACTAGAATTGGAGTTTTCCTTATAATGCAGTTGGTGGTCATCGTTATACCGATGCAGATGATCAATGTGGTGGTTCCAGCATGCCAATCTTGGAAACACATTGCGAGGTCGTGAATGCAGGATGGGTTATGAGTTTTTCCTTTGAAGAATTGTGGCTGTAATTTGTGATCGATAGCTATGTCCCTTAGTTCTACCCAGCACGCAATCCCATTTACATAGCGACGAGAACTCCCTGGACGACGTGGCGTTCAGGGTGGAATTTTTTTAGATCCAACCTATGCGGCCTTCAATTCTCTAGTTACCCAGGGTCTTCCCCCTCACCCATTGCTGATTCTTTCACCGGTTCATCTCGTTGACCCTTGTTCAAGCCATGGTCCATTATCGCATGCAAATGCTCCTTCACCCTATTCGTTGGTTCATTCAAACGAAGGTCGGGGAAAACATTCGTTCGTTGGTTCATTGAAACGCTTATTCACATCGGTTATTTGATCATTCAAACGCTTGTTCACCCGATTTGCTCATTCTTGCAAAAACCGGTTCGTTGGTTCATACAAACGCTAATTCATTTTCCTTGTCACACCTTCGTCGTCCCCTGCATTCCATCCTCCATGCTATTTGCAATTTCGGTCTACCCTACCTTCTATTCTCCACATATGGAGCACCTTGTTTCATTCCTCCTTGACCTCACTACACCGTTTCAACCTGGTGTTCGTGGTTGTAGGTCGTTACTTCATCACCATATATGAATTGATATTTTCCCATCTCCTCTAATGAATTTTACAAATGATTCCATACCCCTCTTTATCATATTGGTGCTTACCTCACATTATCGTATGAGTGTTATTTCATAAAACACTCCAACCGATTTCAATGTTAATTATTCATAAAACACTACAATCGATAGCAATGTTAATTAGGACATAGTTTAAATGTTCTATTAAATGATTTTTTCAAGTGATATTTTTGGGGATCTTGGCTTAAAATTCAACGAAATTATTAGTTGATTTGAGTGATTATTTCTGTATAATCCTAGTATCCTAAGGAGTTTTCAACATGTTGAATCAATTTATGCATTTAGTATAATCTTAATATCCTAAGGATTTTTCAACATATTGAATCAATTTATGCAAATAGATTTTAAATAATAAAAATAGTGATTTCGTGCAAATTTATATGTCCCCAAATTTAAACAAAATCATTTCATAAAATAATTAAACAACACCTTTACTTAGTCAGTGCAGCCAACAAAACAAATACTAATAAGATGATTTATGTTACTATTAACTAATTAGTCAATGTAATTTTTTTTTTTGTATATGGAAAGGCTTTGTTGAATGCATTAGAGGTCCTCCATCCCTCAATTCTTATAATTATAAGTCAATGAAATTAAAAATAAAAATTGGAATTGGATTTCCTGCAATCATTTATTAATGTTGGGCTTCACTTCAATTAGGGCTTGTTCGGAAGATCCATTTTTTTAAACAGAATTTTTAAAATGAATTTAACCATAATTTTAACTAAAAAGGTGATGTTGATGTGTCTTATGATCTCATTTGTGAGTAACCCAAAGCACATCCTTCATAGGATTATTAGATTCATCGTATAAAGGTGATGTGTCTTAAGATCTCATTTGTGAGTAACCAAAAGCACATCCTTCATAGGATTATTGGATTCATCATATATTGATTATTGTGTTCGTAAAGCTCATTTTGCAAAAGTAGAAATTTAAAATTTGTTACATAAATTATTATGTAACAAGTCAATATACATTCTAAACTTTCGTTGAGTTTAATAGGTTTTAGTCAAAGTTACTCTAAACATAATCCATATAAAGAAAAAACTATGCATTGTCGTACCTTGACATGCGAGTTGAAAAGGATCCTTATCCATGTAGCGAAGTCCATCAACTTGGTTTGAGCTATTCAACGAATTCTCTAGTTGGCGGCAGCTTTACATTCAAAGTATTTCTTGTACATTTTGCATTGTATAATGTACTATTCCAATGGTAAGATTGCACACTTTTCCTTCATATAACGTTTTGGACTCTGTCTGGCCAAAGACTTCAAACTTGTTATTTTTTTTACACTTTTCCTTGCATAATGCACTATGTCAATGGTAAGATGTCACACATTTTTTCTTTTTCATATTGCCTATTTTTTTTAGTCTTTATATTTTTGTCTAATTCTTTAAAATGTGTTTTGCAAAACATTATTCTTCTCTATTATGTTTCAATACTTTTTTTAAAACAAAATGTTCTCCTCTCAAATTATTCACTAGAACCATAAATTGATTTAAGTTCCAAGGCATTTCATTACTATTAACATAATACAAAGCACTTAATGTTAACAACAACCTTGATGTAAAGCATGAACTATTATTTATTACTATCAACATAATACAAAACACTTAATGTTAACAACAACTTTGATGTAAAGCATGAATTATTATTTTTTACTAAATAGTTAGTAGCTATATAGTATTATTAGGTGGTGTTTTCTAACTTTTATATAAAACAATGTTTTTACAACTTTGACGTATTTTTCATATACTTAAGGGTGAGTGCCACCTAATAATGGTATCTCATGATAGGTTAATGGCAATGCAAACATGAAAAAAAAACAATATGTTAACTTGGAGGGATTATTAAAGGTACTTTTACAATGAATTTGAATATGATGTAAGAATAATTAAACGTAGGGAATTGAATTATTTTTCCTAATATATAACTTTTATTCATAAAAATTGTGAATAACTAGGTCAAATTTGACTTTTTCTAACAGTGGTATCTTATTTTTCCAACAAAATATAAGGTGTTGAGTATATTAATGATGAAATTTCATTCCAAAAACTTGTATACTTGTAGAGAACCAGTTTTTCTTGTATAGTGTATTTTTTGGAAATTTAATATAAATTTAATATTTTTTTTAAATAATCAAAGTCAACATATGCATGAAATTACAACGTCTTTTGTTTGTGAAGGCTAATAGGGTATTAACATGATCAAAAGTTTTTTTTTAGATCATAGATATTGGTGTCCTATAATGCCACATATAACTCATTTGAAAGACGGTTAAGCCAAAAAAAATTATAATATAAATAAGAGAGGTATGTATTCTAGGATTTTGATATAGGTGAAGACAAAAATAGATTAAAAATAGTAAACAATATTTATTTTTTAAAAAATTATATATTTGAAATCTACATAGCCGACTCGATCTATGTATATAGTTTTGTCAACAACTGAATTGTTTAGCCTATAGAAAAATAGCGTCAAACACAAGGATATAGAGGGGTATTCACAAAAATGAAAGTTTTTACCAATTTGCAAACCGAACCACTATGTCAGCATACACCTTGTCAATCCTGCCCAAAAAAATTGAATTCAAAAGAGAAAACACACACTCTAAGAGAGCACACATGTTCTAGGAGTGCATGCACGCTTTAAGAGTGCACACGTGTTCTAGGAGCATGCACACATTCTAGGAGTGCACACATGCTCCTAAAATTAATTTATTTCTCTATTTTTTCCCTCCCTCTCCTATATCTACCCTGCTCCCCTCTCTCTGTCTCACTTTCACTCTCCGTCTCTAACCCCTTGTATGTCTCCCTCGCATTCATATACATGGTAAGACCTAAGCATGGAAAAACTTAGCCATCACAACACAGGGAAAGACCTAAAGCTATACCTTACCTTAACATGCCTTAGACTCTCACACCAAATCCCTCTATATCCCACCCCTCTTCCTCTCTCTCTCTCTCTCTCTCTCTCTCTCTCTCTATGACCCATTGACCCTCACTCCCCTCTCTCTTCCTGCAAGATACCAGATATATAAAATATG
>JASDQU010201119.1:11133-27803 GCA_032191745.1 Picea mariana | reverse complement strand
ACCAGTTTTACATGAAGTGTACATGTTCAATCTTCTCTCAAGAAATGCACATTGTCATTTTGTATGTTTGCGTGTCCCTCCACTTTTTCGAATGCACTCCCCTACAAGGTTGCCACCATAAATAATGTAACCATAAAGTACCTTGCATCTGTATATTAGCATGCCCCACAAGGTTGCCACGACCTAGTGTCTCTTAGCATGCCCCACAAGGTTGCCACGACCTAGTGTCTCTTAGCATGCCCCACAAGGTTGCCATTGTCTCGTGGTCGGCTAAGGGTTCGAGTCAGTGTGATCTAAATGAGTACAAGTTGTGAGCTTTCATGGTTTTCGATCTTTTATTTCTTCTTCATGTAATCGTTGTAGTGGTGTTGACGGGCGAAATTGATCGCTTGTCAACTGGAGGAGTGAATCCGGTCCGGGGTTGTCTACTTACCCAAGTTGTTTGGATTAATACACTCCGATGGGTTTAGCGGCTCCGTTGGTCGATCTAAATCTTAAGAAAACGAAAAACAAAACTAAAGAAGATAAAATAGCTTGATGAAAAACACTTGCTGAAAACTATATACAGATCTAATATATATATTTACAGTTTACTGACTAATATTTATAACGTAAGTCTATTTATTATATGTATAATATATACAAATGACTTTATTTCTAATATATGTATAACATTTACAAAATACGATTTTAATCTAAATCCGCGAAAATCGAATATGGATTCCTTGAATTAAGGGATTTCTTTGTTAATGAGTCCACCTGGTCTTCCAAAGATTTAAGCCGAGATAGTAGTAAAGGCACATCCTTGTAATACCTGTCGATCCAGGATCGTCATTCATTACAGTGCGGCTGTAGAGACTGTGTATTGGCATTGATAGTATTAACAGCTGAAGAATTGTCCATTTGACATGTAGGTTCATCACGAAGTTTGATGCCAGGAAAGAGAGGATTGTCTTTTAGACACGGTGGTAGGTTGGTAACATAATCGTAGGGTATGTCAGGGCAAAGTCCATATGAATATGGATACTTTACGGTCAAGAACCTTTCAATTTCCAAATCCGAATCCTCACTTACCACAATTGTGTTTTTTGTGTTAGCACAGGGTTTGGGTTTGTTTTGAGCACATCGTGAAACCCAACGAACAGCCTTTTTATTCTTATAATTGACATTGACCCTGCCCCTAAGCGTCTTCCCTGTGGGTTTTTTAACAGCCTTAGTACAACTCTTAGGATACGAATCCGGTTGAGTGTCAGGTAGAGTAGAATCGGGGTAGGTCGAGGGTTCCAAATTAGAGACAGGATCACAGGGCATGAGCGAAGGAGGAGAGATGGTAGGTTTCACAAGGGTTTCTGCGATAACAGGCTTGTCAACCTATCCCAACTCACTATTACCGAAGCCATTTCGTAACACAAAAGCATCCCAACAATCATTGTTTAATTTCAACTGATGCATAATGATAATCTGGATTAAACCAAGATGAAACAAACTAGAATCAGACCTCTGTCTCTTAAACCGCTTTCCCATCTTGTATAGAGTTCTAAGGAGGAAATAGGGCATGTTCAACGGGAAATCAATGAAGCTCATAAGCAATCGCAAGTGATACAAGAAAACCAATCCAAATCTCCCTTCACATGTAATAAACTATTTCACAATAGCTAACAGATCATGCCATCTAGGTTTTAGAGACTAAACAGACATACCTCGATCGCAACTGGTAATTTTCCTTGAGGTGAACAACAATGACCAGGGAACCTCTTCAATCTTTGCGTTCTTGAACCACTTTTGCCCCACAGTTGGTAAACCGATAGCTTGGCTTATAAAATATTCATTTACCTCAAGCTGCACGTCTCCTATTTTTGCTCTGCAACCGTCGAATGTTAACGCGAACTCTTGAGCAACTCTCAGATTGAAACCCTCAAACTTTTCAATAAACAAACGCCAGCCGTTCCTTTCTAAGTCATCTTTGGCATTGTCAAACGATAACAAGGTTTGGATGCCATTAGGCTCAATCCTCACCACAGGAGCCATGGCTAACAGCAGGGAATCAACATGGAAATCATAAGTAGGGTTTGATAGAGAAAAACAGATCCATAGTCCCGAGTTTCCTCAATGCAATGCAAAGACAGTTCGAAATGGTAGGCAGGAGTGTTAATCACCATACGTGGGAAAGAGATCGTGAAACTCGAGGCCATACAGAGCAATAATATCACGTTGTACCTCATATGATACCTTGGGATATGGGTAGTGTAAGGATGTAAGCACTTGTATACCATAGAGTGCACATATTCATGACTTGATTAGAAGGTAAAAGTTTGAAATAAACATTGTGTTAAAACAATTTTATGAATCAAACCCCATTAATATTAATCGAATATTGATGAGTGGGAGGTTTTTTAACTTATGTAACCAAAGCATGACTAGGACCAAGGAGTTATAAACTAGAAAACCATCAAGTTCATAGTGAAAGATAACAATTCGACAATAGACCATATGAACAGTGATCCTTTGATAAAAAATCGAAACCAAGTGTGAATTCCAATTGTGAGTTTTCATGCTTACAATGATGAAAACAAAAATCGAAAGGAAGGTATGTAAAAAGCGACAAGTGGTAAGTGTCGTTGCTCATGACAAGTAATGCAAATTTAGAGACCCTGTGTAGGCAACTTATCAACAATAGAAATTACATTATTGTTGCCAACAATGGCGACACGCTGGGTGAAACATTTATCTCTGCCAAATGAATGAGTTCAGATTAGGATAATCAGAAAAAACTTCAAATCGAAAACAACCAAAAAGCTGTTTAAACATCATTATCAATTATAAAGCATTCCAGTTTCAAATTACTGTTATTTTAAAGAGATGAAAACTGACAACAATCTTAACAAAAGAGAGTCACGATATTAAAGTTAAAATCTTCAATACTGTTGACAGAGCCGCTGCTGCCAGCAGGCGTCCATAGCCTCGACAGGGATGTCATTTAACCCACTCCGATATCTGTATTCTGCCAAGAAGTTTCAGATAAAAACGAAGGACATTTAAAGTCAAAAGAATCCATATCTGAGAATTTTCATATACCTGACATTGCTTCGCTGCCAGCAGGCCTATTCAGTACCCTGACGAAGTTATCTTGGCGTCATGCATGCATTTACCTGCTACCAACAAACCTGTTCAGTATCCCGACGGGTTTACAAGCACTTCCCACAACTCTCTGAAGGTTTATTTAGTTTTAAAGATATTTAATAGAGAGGGGTGACGCTGAAAATTCTGGTTTTTGGACATATCTTAGTAAATTACAGACCTTGAAGAAATTTCTTAATTGTCATTCATTAAGATCTAGAAATAGTTTGTTAATAAAACTGACTTTCAAGAGCAGGGAGACATCTCTGAGTTGTTCTCTTAAGGAACATGGACAACGTAAGAAGAATTTTTATGGATGATCGTGAGTAACTTCAGTTACAGATTGAAATCAAGAAACGCTTTTCAAATAACAAGTTATCTTTAACATGGATGCAAACTCAAAAGAATATCACAATTGATGCTTAAACAACCTTCAACAGTCATTTTAGAGGAGAAATTTTTCTGTTCTCTTTGTCTGAACTAGCCCATGATGCAGGTATGTGTGTCTCAAAAAAGAAAGACTGATAAGCATAAAGGAAAAATCAAAACAAACTAGCAAAGAAAAACAAACAACAAGTAAAACAAAAATATTTACACAGTGTACATGGGAGTGTCATCAGGCGAAGTACCTTTTTAAAGCTTGGCCATTCACCGGAAAGGTGTCTGGCTATCCCTCTAAATTCTGTAATCGGAAGAAACTGGGACCTAATTTCTCAGCAATTAAGAATGGTCCCAACCACAAGTTTGAAACTTTGTATGCTTTCCTTTTTCCTCATGAGGTTTGTCCCATTTTAGGACAAGGTCACCTACCTCAAAATTTATGTCAGAGGCAGAATTGGAATCAAACCAGTTTTTAACAATGAGTTGATGTTGATCCAATTTCCGTTTTTCTTGAGCCCTCACTTCTTCTAATTTTAACAAAACGTTAATTCGATTCTCCAAAGGGGGATAGTCCTCTTCTTGTACTTTCTGCGATAGCTGTAGAGAGGGAAGGAGGACATGTGATGGAAGAATCGTCTCTCTGCCGTAAACGAGAAAGAAAGGTGAGTTACCCACAACAGTTTTAGGAGTTACTCTATCAACCCAGATTGCGTTTAACAGTGCATTATGCCAATTTTTATGGTTTTCAGAGACCGTTCTCTTGATAATTTTGATCAGATTTTTATTAGTCGATTTTGCCAAACCATTGCCTTGGGGGTAATAGCTGGAAGAATACTTTAATTTAATTCATTTTTCTAGAGCGAAATCACTCATTTCAAGAGACGAAAAATAAGAAGCATTATCAAATATCAGGCATTCAGGGATACTGAAACGAGTAATAATATTTGAATTCAAAAAAGATATTACCTGGCTGGTATTTACAACTTTTAATGGGGCAGCCTCAGACCACCTGGTGAAGTAATCTGTGGTTGTTATGATATATTTATGCTGTTGTGAGGATAGCGGATTGATTGAGCCTATAATATCTAGACCCCACTGCTGAAAATGGGAGTCTACTAAAATTGGTTGCAGAGGGAAGGTTGGTTTCTGTATCCATCCGTATGCTTTTTGACAAATTACACACTTGCGACACAAAGCATGAACGTCTTTAAAAATGATAGGCCAGTAATAACCTGCTCTTAATACTTTATGGGTAGTGGTATCTCCACAAAAATGCCCACCAGCTTCTCCTGCGTGCAATTCCAATAAGACTTTTTATGCTTCATCTTTCTCAAGGCAGCGCATTAATACTCCATCAAAATTTTGGTAAAACAGAATACCATTAATCCGCTGAAAAGAAGCAGATTTTAATCTTAGTGCTCTCTTTTTAGTGGGATCAAGGTGACGGGGAGTTGATCCGTGTATAAGAAAAAATTTAATATCATCATACCAGGGACTAATAGGGTTTTGTGCACAACAGATTTCATTTTGATAGTGTTGTCCTGGATTTAACATATCATTTTCCTCTTGCTGTCCTGCGGCTCAATCAGTGACCAACTTGCATAAACCTTGGCCTCTTATTATTTGTGCTGGGGTGATTTCTATGTCATACTCTTGCAAGGATGTGACTCAGTTTGCCCTTTTTTCGCCTAGTTCTTTCTGTACTAACAGATTTCTGACAACTGGGTAAGGGACAATGATTTTCGTCCTAGATTTCAAAAGATAAGATCGGAAGTGCTTTACTGCTTTGAAAACAACATAGGCTTGTTGATCTACTGCTGGGTAATTAAGGTCCACCCCCTTGAAGACTGAGCTCATAAATGCGATTGGGACTTCGTTGTTTTCAACGTTCTTTTGAGTTAGAACAGCGGTGTATGAACGGTCATAAGCAAACGTGTAGAGGGTGAAGTCTTGTGAAAAGTCGGGGCTCATTAGAGAAGGAGCGTCTATTATGGTATTTTTTGTTGAATTAAAAGCTTGGCTTTCTAAAGGTCCCCAATGGTACTGTACGTCCTTTTTTATTAGGTTTTGTAATGGTCTCACCATTTCTGAAAAGCTGGGGATGAATCTCCTAACAAAATTTATCTGACCTAAGAAATATTGCATGTAATTTTTTGACGAGGGAGGGGGCAGTTTTGAAATGACTTGAGTTCTTTCAGGATCGATAATCATCTCTTTGCTCGAATGAATCCTAAGAGTTTACCTTGTTCTACTGCGAAAATAAATTTTTTAGGATTCAAAGAAATGTCGTACTTATGACATCGCTGTAGAATTTATGTTAAATGTGGAGAACTTGTTCATTAAATTCTATACCTCAGTTTGGTAGCTTTTAAGGTGTGGGGATAAACAGTGGATAAATTTTTTTACCTGTCTAACCACGATTTCCGAATCACCAAAAACAGTCAAATTTTGAACGTTCATATCTAATGCTTTTCTGAGGCCTTGCAGGAGTGCCTCGTATTCGGCCATGTTATTCGTATATTCGAATTCTAACCTGCAAGCAATCAGAGTCTTGTTACCTGCTGGATCGATGATCACACAGCCTGCACCAACTCCTTCCTTGGATTTTGACTCGTCAAAGTAAAGAGACCATATTTGATCGTTGTCGGTTGCATGTGACCACTAGGTAGAAGCTGATGGTTGCGTATATGTCAAAATTTCAGACTGTTGTTCTGGGTTAGTGATAGTGGAAGTTTCGGCCATGAAATTACCGAAAAAAGTATCCATTCCCTGTATTTCGGGCGAATCAGCAGAATGAGTGAATGGTTCATTGGGATCATTTAAATCAGTAACCGTGAACTTCAGATAACGTTCACGATTTACCTTGATTCTGTTGGGCTTTCCATTCTCGGGTAGCCACAAGTGAGATCAATCCATCTTAAAATAGCCGTGTAGAGGTTCTGACCAGTCTCTGCTTCAAAACAAACCATAAACTTCTAGGATATCTACAACAATAATATCAATCACTTGATGAACTTTAGGGTTAGACAACAATCTTATAAGCACATTTCTCAATTCGCCTATTACTTTAACACTAGTTCGATCAAGCTGATTAATCTTCAAGGTGGATGGTTGAACTTCGGCATTAATCTTTTGACAAACGGACCAAGGCATTACGTTAGATGATGCACCTGAATCTACCATGCAGTTATGTACATTCCTATTGAAAATTTCAAAAGTTAACAAAAATGGAGGGACATTTCTGCGAGTACTAATAGTGGAAACTTGTTGCTTTTTACTCGCGACCTCTAAAACTGATTTATCTACATTTGTTACATTATTTACAGGAAGGTCTGTTTTATTGTGAGGATCAGAAGTAGTTTTGGCGGAGGCCTTTTGAGGAACTTTAGGGTTGTTCTGAACACCTTTGTTACTGCTCGGATTGCCATTTTTGCTGTTCTCTGCAATATTTTGTAGCATTTTTTGCAGAAGAAAAGGGAATTTTAATAATTCATAAACATAAATGTTAGCCCTAAACTTCTTTAAATCTTTGATCAAATCATAATCTAAACTTGGGTTTACTGAATTTTGTTTAGTCTCAATCGATTTAGATTGTTTTGGAGGCAAAGTCATAATGATTTCAGAAGAAATCTTATTTGTTGTCTTGCTCCTAGTATTGTAAGGATGTATTGTTTCAAAATTAACTTGAAAAATGCTATCTGAAAAATGTCCAAAAATGTTCGAAGAAGATTTATCTTCTTCTACTGTCTCTTATTCAGCTACTTCTTCAGGGAGCTCGGGAGACATCAAGTTATCATGTGCTTCTAGAATCGTTTGAATAGCGAATTGTAGACTTTCTAGATTTAGGCCTTCAGTATTTGAATTAGGTCGGTTGGTGGGAAAATGCTTCCTAAAAGGGGGTTTGTAAGACCCTTTACTCGAAGAAGCTTCTTCAGCCATCCTTTTCAAATCTATAACTTGATTGGATAGTTTTTGAACGATTTTCTGTAAATTTTCTAAATCTGAGCTTTCAGGTTGAGCTTTATTTTGGGAAGGTCTAGGGAGGATTTCAATTTTTTTTTTGGACGATGAACTAGTCTCTGTCTCGTTGCTAGTAGTGTCTTTTAAGCTGAGGATGTCTTTCTCGATCTGATTGGCCTCTTCGAAAGCTTCTAACAACATGGATTTCTTGGATCTCTTTACCCAAATGGCTATGCTTTGATGTAAGGCTTTCGTATAATATGCTATAATAAGATTCTCGGCAGACATTGAATCCGTAGGGATTTAGTTTCTTAGTGTCAAGAACCTTTGGTTAAAGTCTTTGATCTTTTCTTTGGGGTTTATTCTTAAACTAGAAAGCTCCATGACTAGAACTTTAGGAGACTTGTCATCTCCAAACTTCTCAAGGAAACAAGATTCAAATTTCTCCCATGACACGATGGTGTGGGGATGTTGAGAAAAATACCAAGAAGAGGCATTGCCCTCAAAGGTATAGGGAAACAATCTACAGACTACGTCTTCGTGCTCGACACTACGGAGTCTAATGGCTAACATAAACTTTTTGATGTTATCTTCAGCGATCTGTTTGGAGTCTGGGTCAAATTTAGGGAGCCATTTCTCCGGGTGTTTGGGTAAAGGATGCTGAGGCCCAAGTATGGCCACTATATCTTGGTCGAGCCAGGGTCTGGCGAGATTTTTCGGGTTGGCCATAGGTGTGGGTAGTGTCGAAGGCTGGGATGAGGAACTGCTTTCGTCAGAGGATTCTTCTCTAGAAGAAGAAGGAGATGAAGGAGGTGGTGATGGTGGTATACCAGATCCTCCTGCTGCAGGAGTGAGGATTGGATCTGTAGGGTTTAAAGTAAGGTCAGTGCCTCCAAGTTGTTCTCTGATATCAGAGAATTCTAGTGGTTGGTTCAGAGGTCGGTTTGGTTGTCTTATACGAGCTAAGGCACTGTGCGTTCTTATGAGAGATTGGCGAACAATCTCTTGTATGTCACCACCCGTAGGATTTGGAATTACTGGTTCAACTGTGATCCGTAGATCGTCGTTTGATGTGGTTGTTGTTTGAGGGACAATGTTGTCGTTTGAATGACTTCTAGTCACTATAGGTGAGCGGGTAGGTGGTGGAGGAGTCTTACGACCTCCTCATGCCATTAATAGTTTTCAGGCCCTCCTTCTAGCGCCATTTGTTGACGGACGAAATTGACTGCTCGTCAACTAGAGGAGTGAATCCGGTCTGGGGTTGTCTACTTAACCCAAGCCATTTGGATTAATCCACTCCGATGGTTTTAGCGGCTCCATTGGCCGATCTAAGTCCTAAGAAAGCGAAAAAACAAAACTAAAGAAGATAAAATAGCTTGATGAAAAACACTCGCTGAAAACTATATACAAATCTAATATATATATTTACAGTGTACTGACTAATATTATAACATAAGTATACTTATTATATGTATAATATATACAAATGACTTTATTTCTAATATATGTATAACATTTACAAAATACGAATTTTAATCTAAATCCGCGAAAATCGAATATGGATTGATTTATTAAACAACAACAAAGCTATCTTTCAATCTTTTATTTATTTATTTATTTTTTATAACATTTATAAACAAGAAATGGAATAACAAACTATCTAATTGAAAACAGAGATAACAAATAGTAGAATATGTTTAGACTGCGGGAAATTTCTGTATTCATTAAACTAATGAAATAAAACTAACAAACTGACCTGTTATCGCATCCCATATTCGTCATGTGTATAGCATCCAATCTCGCTGTCTGATGAGGCAAACCCACAACAGATCCGACAAATGATTCTCGTAAACGTGAAGCAGTAATGATTGAATTCGAATGATATAGCATACAAAAGATACGATCACAACAATCTCATAGTTTCACAAGCAGACACATTAAGATAAATCCTGTTGTAAAAACTTGCACATGAATGTTCAACCGATGATGAAGATAAATCACTTAATCCCAAGTTTAAACAAAATGATTGTTGTATGTTAAATCTGGAACATAAAACATGGATAATATATAAATTTTATCATACCAATATGTAATAAACCACGATAGCTAAAGCAGTCATAATCTAATTACAAATTGAAACAATCATAACTTGAAAAAAAATACGATATGGAGAAGCTAAAGCTGTGACAAATATCATATTCTATTCAAGTCTGTGAATTAGAAATCTATAGTTTTTGCCCCAGGCAGAGTTGATTTCAAGTTTACAAAATAACATACTTATATAGGTTCCAGGAACAAAATGTTTCCTGTTGATAACATCCAATCTGTTCCAAAAAATGTGGGGGGTGCAACCTCCCAGATTTTACTTGATACCAAAAAACTAACAGCCTAATCTATTTACTAAAAACATAAAGATGGTATGGCTGGAAGATCCCAACAGTGCTTCAAATCTCTTTGAAAATCATGAGTTCCTGTTAACAAATAAAWATAAKAAGATTTTAGATATATTTTCAATTATCAAGACAAGCAATTCGAATTTTTCTARCTAGCTACAGAATCTCACGATTMTGTAGCTAGTTATAATTATAACTAGAATCATATTTTATTCAATCAAGCAAAACAAATTAAAAAGTAATCTATGCAAACAAATCGTGTATCCTAAATTGAGAAAGACAGAATCATACTAAATTTTTTAAAAAGATCATACCTCAAATTAAGGGATTCAAACAAATCAAGTAATCTTTGAATTTACTATTGTTGTCACTGCTTCCACGTTTTTAAAAATAACAGACCCTGTAGTTTTTTGGCGTTTGTCTTTGGCTTGAGCTATGGATTGGAGTCTGCTATTCTCCTTTGTTAACGAATAAACCTAGTCTTCCAAAGATTTAAGCCGAGATTGTAGTAAAGGCACATTATTGTAATACCTGTCGATCCAGGATTGACATTCATTACAGTGCGGTTGTAGAGACTGTGTATTGGCACTAATAGTATTAACAGCTGGAGAATCGTCTATTTGACATGTAGGTTCATCACGGAGTTTGATGCCAAGAAAGAGAGGATTGTCCTTTAGACATGATGGTAGGTTGGTAACATAATCATAGGGTCTGTCAGGGCAAAGTCCATATGAATGTGGATACTCTTCGGCCTAGAACCTTTCAATTTCTGAATTCGAATCCTCACTTACCATAATTGTGTTTTTTGTGTCAGCACAGGGTTTGGGTTTGTTTTGAGCACATCGTGAAACCCAATGAGCGACCTTTTTATTCTTATAATTGACATCGACGCTGCCCCTAAGCTTCTTCCATGTGGGTTTTTTAACAGCCTTAGTACAACTCTTAGGATATGAATCCGGTTGAGTGTCGAGTAGAGTAGAATCAGGGTAGGTCGAGGGTTCCAAATTAGAGACAGGATCACAGGGCATGAGCGAAGGAGGAGAGATGGTAGATTTCACAAGGGTTTCTGTGATAACAGGCTTGCCAACCTGTCCCAACTCACTATTACCGAAGCCATTTCGTAACATAAAATCATCCCAACAATCATTGTTTAATTTCAACTGATGCATAATGATAATCTTGATTAAACCATGATGGAACAAACTAGAATCAGACTTCTGCCTCTTAAACCACTTTCCCATCTTGTATAGACTTCTAAGGAGGAAATAGGGCATGTTCAGCGGGAAATCAATGAAGCTCATAAGCAATCGCAGGTGATACAATAAAACCAACCCAAATCTCCCTTCACATGTAATAAACTGTTTCACAATAGCTAACAGATCATGCCATCTAGGTTTTAGAGACGAAACAGGCATACCTCAGTCGCAACTGGTAATTTTTCTTGAGGTGAACAACAATGACCAGGGAACCTCTTCGACCTTTGCGTTCTTGAACCACTTTTTCTCCACAACTGGTAAACTGGTAGCTTGGCTTATAAAATATTCATTTACCTCAAGCTGCATGTCTCCTATTTTTGCTCTGCAACCGTCGAATGTCAACGCAAACTCTTGAGAAACTATTAGATTGAAACCCTCAAACTTTTAAATAAACAAAAGCCAGTCGTTCCTTTCTAAGTCATCTCCGGCATTGTCAAATGATAACAAGGTTTGGATGCCATTGGGCTCAATCCTCACCACAGGAGCCATGGCTAACAGCAGGGAATCAACACGGAAATCAGAGGTAGGGTTTTCTAGAGAAACACAGAGCCATAGTCCTGAGTTTCCTCAATGCAATGCAAAGACAGTTCGAAATGGTAGGCAAGAGCGTTAATCACCATGCGTGGGAAAGAGATCATGAATCCCGAGGCCATACAGAGAAATAATATCACGATGTACCTCATATGATACCTTGGGATATGGGTAGTGTAAGGATGTAAGCGCTTGTATACCATAGAGCGCACATATTCATGACTTGATTACAAGGTAAAAGTTTGAAATAAACATTGTGTTAAAAGAATTTTATGAATCAAACCCCATTAATATTAATCGAATATTGATGAGTGGGAGGTTTTTTTACTTATGTAACCGAGGCATGACTAGGACCAAGGAGTTATAAACTAGGAAAACCATCAAGTTCATAGCGAAAGATGACAATTCGACAATAGACCATATGAACAATTATCCTTTGATAAAAAATCGAAACCAAGTGTGAATTCCAACTGTGAGTTTTCATGCTTACAGTCATGAAAACAAAAATCAAAAGGAAGGTATGTAATAAGCGACAAGTGATAAGTGTCGTTTCTCATGACAAGTAATGCAAATTTAGAGACCCTGTGTAGGTAACTTATCAACAATAGAAATTACATTATTGCTGCCAACAAGTGGTCATCATTTTAAGTGTTTGCATTATGGTAGGACAATGAAGGCCAATTAGCGTTTATAGTCCCAACAAGGAAAGCCACTCTCTAGTCTCTCGAAGGTATAATCAGGAAAAAAAGAAGGTCCGTTAGTCTTCCTTGAAAGGCTAGTCTCCTTATAGTAGGCAGAAAGGCATTCTCTTTGGAACAAAGTTCAATCTATATATAACCAGGTAAGGAAAGAAGGAAAGGAATACTAGTCATCTCCTCACAAAGGTCGAGATGGTAATTTTGGATCATCAATCAAGTAAGAAATTGACTCAAACTATTTCCACCCTTGCCTTTGTCTCTAGATCCCTTATAATAGTTACTACTTACAGTGCAATAGATGTACATAACAATATTGTTATGGTCAGGGTATATCATTATTCATCTATTCAATGTTTTTCTAAGTTTTATCCACCAAACTTTCGCTAATTTATGTGTTTTGTGCAACTTTTGAGCATGTAAACATATAGTATTAATAACATTTCATATTTTAAATCTTTCACACCCCGTGCCAATTAAACACGTAGTATCAGGCCACACACTTCATACTTTGCAGATTGACATGGATTTGGATATGGTCTTGCTCATTAACATTAAAAAAATAAATTGTCAAATATAGTAGAGAGGAGATCTAGATATGGTTTAACCCTCAGTTATAACTTGTTTGGATGCATGTATTCTAGGCTACAGATCAAGTTATATGATGATGCCTTTTTATCTGGTTTAAGATCGGTCTCGAGGTGTCACTAAGGTTAAACCCTTCGTCTCAATTTTATTCCTTCTTTGGTCATCTCTATCCCTCATCCCATCAACTCATATTTATTCACATGTTGGTCATCTATATCCCTCATCCCAAAATTTTTAGCCAACTCATATTTAGTCATGCGTTGGTCATCTATATCCCTCATCCCAATCTTAGATTGAGCGATTTCTTTGATGATGGATTCAAATCTCAAAAGTTGGCTAAAAAAAGACTATTTTTAAGCCATATCAAAAATTAAATAATAATTGATTTTTTTTTTTAATAACTTGATTGATTTTTTTTTTTAATGATTTCAAATAACTTGATTGAATTGGAATATAAGTGAGTCATTTAATTTTACTTTAATATATTCGTATAACTCGATTATGTGATTCGTTTACTTTTACTTTAATTTAATATATTCATATAAATTGATTGAATTTACTTTTTAAGATTTTAAAGTGATTCATTTAATTTTACTTTAATATATCCTCCATATAAGTTGAAATAAACATGCGACTTCTTCTTAAAACAACTCACATAGTATTTCCTTGTTAACATGGATTCGTTAAACCAGTGACATAAAGTAAAGCCACTCACACATAATAATTTCTTGTCAACACAGAATCTTTAAACCAGTGACTTGAAATTTGATAACGATTAAAGAGAGGTAAACAAAGCAATATGATCTGGACTGGGATAACTAGGGAGCAATCTTCTCTTTCAAGTTATTTTTTCGGCATGTTTTCTGACGATGCAGTTTTAAATTTTTGAACGATCTAGAAGTCTAATCAATTTTCTGAGCATCTAGTATCAACGAACTCATACAGACATAGCCGACAGAGACACGAAGAACACATAATCGACTTGTCTATTGCATTATAGGTGTTGTTCCAGAGTCTGTACTTGAGGCTTGGAAGAACAGTGTCTAGGCATCCAAAAGTGTGTGAGGGATAAAGAAGGAAGAAAAGTCAACCTTCGGCAAGAGAAGCTAGGGATGATTTCTGGGTTGACGTTGTCTAGCTTACAACTATTCCTGGATGTTTATATCATGTTCAATCGCTGCCCATGAACGTTCGAGTTCAACCCGGGTAGTGGTTGTTTTAAGAATAGTATCAAAAATATTTAAGGCAATATGTGTTTGGTCTGATAGTCCGGGTTCGATATTAGGCTGTCTTGTTACAGGGACAGTCATGGAGGAACAAAATGATAAGAAAATATCAAGGGAAATTTAGGTGCTGTCTCAATTTCGGTCGTATAAAAGAGAGTTTACGGTTTCAGGAGTGAAAATAGGGTGCAAACCAAAGGCCCTTTCTCGTAACTGAGTTATATTTTAATAAAGATGTATGAGGTGGGAGAAAACATTAAGTTGTCTATTATGTAAGGCTCCTATCAAGGGAGAGTCTCACTTATAAACAGAAGAAGAAAAATGTAAAGAAATAACCCGATGAAGCATAAAATATATATAGAATTCTAAAGTGTTGACTGGTCTTATACCTGCTGATAGCTGGTACAGAGGAAAAACAATGAATAATATAGAAAACCAGAATTCATTCACTATAGTAGAGGTTGTACTAAATTATAGCGAAGCATTCATCAGATACGAATATGAAATGAAATGAAAAATGAGATACAAGGAAACAAACTCATAACACAGTCGTGACGGAATTGAGAATCTTCGGATTTGCTTTATATTAAATCTCAAGATAGAAAACCTCTATTATAATCGACACAAAAAGGTCTAGCCTTTGTTCCTTCTTTCTATTGTATATTTATACAGATTTACATATGATGGAATCTCAATCGTTCTAGGATTTTCAGTTACAACAAGAAGGGGATCAATCGTTTCATTTCCTTATCTCTGTCTTCATTTGGTACCAGAAGCTTGCCCTTTCACATGTTCGGTACAAGTAACTCATATTTCCACTAGCCGAGATATCAACCTTGACAGTTCCGCTTGACAATTGGCCTCAAAAGAGTAACAATATCGAGCTAATTGCGACAACCTTTCTTCCATCTGTCTGTCTATGGTTTCAATAGCGCACAATTGCACACTTGGTTTAATCATACATTTATCTATTTGAAATATGTATGCCATAGTTACTTGTGAGATCTCGACCGAATCTCTTTCTTCTTTTTCATTTAAATCAAGTGAGATTTTCACTATATTCATTTGACCCAATGCTCAGCATTACCTTCGCTATCAATACCTAACAGATTACCATCTATAGAACCAAAAGTCTCTTCTAAGGATTTCATCACCCTCTTGGCTTGCAGCTTACCTTCTGATATACTGTGCTCCCATTCTTTTAATAAAATATTTCTTATGGTCTGCTCCGAAATGGAAAACCGGGGAGTACTTCCCGATTCCCTATTGTTTGTAGCTATTACAACGTTTTGAAAAACGACCCGAGCTGCTCCAACTTCTCTTTCTCTGACAGATAAATTTTCCAAAACTTGATTAACGAGTAAACAGTTATCCCGAATTACCTCTACCTTGGCGAGTAAATTTCGCTGGGCTGTAGAAACCTTGCTTCGAATCTCCATCGCCTGGGACTGGAACATCCCGATATATTTAACTTTACTTTCGGCGGTTTCCACTCTAGCCTGTAGTTGTTCAATCAAGTCCTTTTGTTGGCCCGCTTGTATCTGGCCGTTCTGAACTACCAGCTCTACTTGTTCGAGCCTAGTTTTGAGCAGATCTATCTCGCTTTTATCGGCCAGCCTTGCTTGTTCTATTCCTGGGCTTGCCTGGTCCTTGGAAGCCTCCTCTGTCGTGGCTAGTCTAGCTTCTAAGGTTTTGATGAGGCGATTCTTTCGCTTCAGCTGATTTTTCAAAACCTCGACTGAAAATTGGTTTGTTGTGGCATATGCGGCTAAGGTCCTGGCTATCTCTGTAGAAAACTGTTCATTCTTCTTGTCTTTCCCATCGGTCAACACTTTGTACTTCTTGGCTGTTGATCCCCCTTCCTGATAGAATTCTCTTTTTACCACAGCCTTTCCCTTCTTATCAAAGAAGAACTCATTTGGAGGGAGCTCTTCCACCCTTATAGGTCTCAATTCTTCATTTAAAATCCACCATGCGTCTATGTTTCCCTGAGTTGACTGCAAGGGAGTAATGGATGCGATGGGATCTCCGATTTTCTTAGCTGGTTGCCCCGAAGTAGTAACCGGAGTTTGCTTTTTCGTCGGGTCGGGAGTCTTTATCTCTATTTTCGGACTCTTAGTTTGCTCTTCCCCGTCCTGGTGTTTTTCTTGGCTGGGTGTCGTATCTTTGGAGCCTTCGGCTTCTTTTTGTTTCACCTCCATTGTACTCGGATTCTCACCTCGCAATACTACGGGAAGACAACTGCATCGATGTTCTTGGAATTTTAGAACACCGGCTCTCTCTTCAGGTGCCAGGGTTTGTATCTGAGCCAAAATCTCAGTATAAGATCTTGCGCCTCGGAAAATTTCATCCGAGGGTGAATTTTCGTGTTCGAACCTTTTGAGTCTGCAACTAGCCAAATGATTACTTACGACCCTTTGCGGATCGTGCTTCTTGAATTCAATAAGAACCAATTTTAGGTCTTCCAGGGCTGCTGCCTCAGCTTTAGCATGCCCAAAATCTAACAAAGAATACAAATTTAAATGA